>LQMS01002371.1:0-172960 GCA_001657455.1 Spathaspora girioi | reverse complement strand
AACAACGGACATACAAATCCGCCCAAACCTCTATCCAAGGAATCCATTACTGTTACACAATTTTGGAAATTTATTTTCGAAGATGAGCAGTTGATTTTCGATCACGTGATCGCAATCTATTTATCAATATTATTGGTAATATTACTGATTCATTTACTTCATATGATACTTAATAGTTATGTTTATGATATTGGGTGGCTTGACGTTAAAAGTTTTCGCAGTGCGGGAATTTCTGGCTCTTGGTAGAGATTTTGTAAATTAGTTGCAAAAAAATACAAAATATGATACACAAGTCTCTTCAATTTCTACTAACAGATAGAAGAAAAGAGTAAAATGACATAATAGTATAATTATTGCAATCCCCCCAAAAGACGTTTAGAGAAAATTGGAAAATTCAAGGTTCAAACAAGGTACGTTTTTTTGCTAGAAGTCCTGGAGGTTCCAAAGGAAACAATTACAAGTTAAGCTGTTACTAAGTAGTAAGGTGAATATAGACCAAGAAACGGTTGCGTATTCTATATAGGACAGATTCTGTAATTAAAGTGAACTGATTTCTTAAACATTGGTTTAAACTCTCCAATCACTGCACATTTCTTGCGCATCTAAAGAATTATACATATTTGCCAAACTAATAGCGGGGCAAATTGGATCGTTGTTATTAGGCTAGCGATTTGATTATATTATTTGATTTCAAATTGAATTTTTAGCCAATTTATTAAGTTAAGGATCATTCGCTTTAACATGGAAAGAAGTAATTCAGTGTACATCTTTTGCAGCTTTTGAAATATTACTGAAGCCTGAGCTTGTCTGGAATTGGTAGCACAGGCATTGCAATTTTTCGGTTCTTAGTAAGTGATGAAAAAAAAGACTCACGCTTCCCTAAACGGCAGTTGTGCCCCACTTTGGAAGGTTTTTTCTGCATATTTTTAAAAACGGAAAGCAATACCGGTCAGAGTTACCATTTTCACTCAAATTTCGTTGTTACCTAACCGAAAAATCACTTAACATCGCGGTTATTTCGATCTCAGTTTCCTAATTTGAATTTGATCCATTAATTACATGACACACGCCAATACACTCATAATAATATATAAATACTGGCGAAATGTGTCAAGAATTATGTGAAAAACTTTTCTCCTTGTTAACTAGGTTAAATCAATCAAAAGTTTTTAATTTAAGGGAAAATTTTGTAATGACCAACTATAGATCATACCAACAAGTGCTACACATTAGCATAAAACCGAAGGCTAGCAAAGCAAATGTTGCTACTATCGCCACCACTCCAGCGGCTGGTTTAAACACAACCAAGAAGATCTCCAAAGTTAAAAAAGATGATAGCAACATAAAAAGGAGAACCAAGACAGGTTGTTTAACTTGTCGCAAAAGAAAGAAGAAGTGTGATGAAGATAAAGTGAATGGAAAATGTCAAGGTTGTACTAGAAATTTTTTGGAATGTTGTTGGCCTGAAGCAGATCCAACTACACAAGTTGTTAGCAAAGAACTTCCTTCTATGACCAAAGCACCAGTTTTGAGATCAACTAAATGTAATATTCATTCATTATTAGCTACTCCAATCAAAACTGAGGTGGAACAAATCAAGTGTGAAAAACCAGTCAAAGTAGAGCCAGTCCCTTATCCAAGTCCTATCTCATCTCCTCAGTTTACTGAAGCAAAGCTTGTAAACCATGGGGAACTTAATAGAATCCAACTTCCTCCATTATTTAATGTTAACTACAAACTTCAAAGCAAGGATAGTAATGTAAGAGGAATAAAGAATGAAGAAATAAAACAAGAAAATCCAAAGGTAATGATTGCTCCAGTTACAGTTGCTCCATTATCACCGCCAAGAGTTGACGCGCCAGCTCCTACAAAGTTCGTAATTACTTCATTCAATAGTCATAAAGATTTGTGCCAAGTCCCAAATTAAATTATGTTACAATTTTATTTTTTTGGTTGGGCAATGGTTTCGCTTTCAGTTCATCTTGGTTGAGTTTTCAGGGTTGTTAATTCTATTTATTTCATCATTTTCATAGTTTATTGTATATATTATGGGGTTGTAATTTTTCACTTTTAATTATTTTGGGTATAGGGGTGAATATAGAAAAGTTTTTTTCGTTATTTTTTTTTGCAAGCAAACAGTTGACTCTTTTTTTTTCAGCTTTTCTTTTTTTGCGGCTATTTGTCGCTATCGGCAAGTGAGAGCGATGGAGCATTATTTTTGTTAAACTGTGGTTGCAAAGGCACTCCTTAAGAGAGACAACGATATACCTACAATAAAAAATAACAACTATCATTCGTTAGCTATACATGCCATTCTAGAAACAGAAGGCTAACTACAGCATTAAAGTAGTCTCTTGGTTTACAATAAGGGGCCAGTAAAACACTGATGTTGACCCCAATCAAAAATAATGAGAGAATATTTACGTGCTAGACCTGACTACTTTTCTTCTTTTGCACCCGGAAGATATGACCCAAACAACCATCCCCTTCTGATCAGCAAATATCCCTATACATTATATCTTTGTCTCATATTACACAAGAACATTTCCATTAATATTTTCTTGGATATTGTAATAACTTTGGTTCACAAGCAAGAAAAATTCGAATTGCTCGTTGTTTTTTGACTTATAACTTTCTATAATCCTGCTTGAAAATAAAGATGTGATTAGAATTTCCTTTTAAGAATAGTTACAGCCAATACAGAGGCCCCAACTACGTGCTTTCTCCAAGAATTGCTCCAAATAGTTACTTGTTGCAAATTAAAGTGGTTTTGGATCACGTGATATAAATAAAATTGTTTTTTTCTTGCAAGAAAAACAGTGAAAAAAATTTTCTTTTAACCATTGATCAGAACCTATTGTACATCAGGATTGCCAGTCTTTTAAGTAAATAATGCCAGTCAAAGCTATCCCTAAGATATCATTGGCGCGTAATGGGGTTGGTGCATTTGTTGCCCCATGTCATAGAATAACCGTTCAGTATTGTAACTGGGGTGGATCGTCTACAGGAATACGTCAAGTTTTATCAAGTGGACAATTGGATCATATTGCAAGACAAAAGAAGCATACATTTTTTGATATTGTTAAGAAGTCGGGACATCCATCTTTAACATTTTACTATAATAACGATGCCACTGAAGTTGTGAGTGTCGCTAATTTGGATTCTGAAAATGTCATACAAAAACTTGAAGAATATAGTCAACGTTCAGGTAATAAGTTGATCAAATTCAACCATAAGGTTATGTCTAATAATGATTCCGTTAGAGGTATCTGGTCACCATTGCATATGCCAAAGGGCCATAGACACAATATTTAGGAGCGGTGAAATTCACCTACACAGTCTGTATTTTTTTCTGTACATAGCAAATTTTAATAAATTATCAACGGGGTTTTAGAAGGAAAACTGATGTTTACGAAAAATGAGTTAACAAAGTTAATGTGTAAAATTACTCTATAAAGAATGCGTGTCTATTAACAGTAAAAAGCGGGAACTAAGGAAAAATGAATTATTAAAAGAACTGAAAATCAACTAAATGACGATAGAAATACAGGTGTTACTTAAATGACATCAGCTTTATCTAATTCGTCATTATGTATTTCGGATTCAACAGTATCCTTTGAAACTTTATAAATCTTGTTTCTCCAGAATCCATCATCTCCCAATACTTCAACAGCAACCAATTTGTAACCACCAAAGTAAGGAAGAATTCTAACCCAGAACAACCAGTATACTAAACCAATACCAAAGACACCCCAAGTGACAACAGCGTGGATCCAGTAAGGTAAGCTGTTGTAAACGGTTTGACCATCAACTGGTGGGATGTATGGAGCAACAATCAAATACAATGAAGCTAAAAAGAAGAAACAAACGACAGGGAAACTGGCTTTGATAGGTGGGTTCCATTCGGTTCTACCATTGAATTTCTTGTAGTAGATATAGATCAAACCACCAGCAAGAACAGTGTTGACAACATTCAATGGGTAAGAAATCAAATTCATGATGAAGTTATAAGCATCTCCTGGTGGTGGAGCTACGATGGTGACGATACATACAATCCAATGTTGCATTAAACCAACAAATGGAGTACTGAATGGTCTTGAAGTAGCAAAGAATCTTGAGAATGGTAATGAACCTTCACGACCTAATTGTTGAACAATTCTACCTTGGGAGAAAATAACAGACATGACATTAGCCCAAGCAGATAAAGCAACAAAAACAGAAGCAGCCTTTTCAGCAGTGTTACCAAAGGCATACTTGAAAAAAGTAGCAGCCAAGATTCTTTCTGATGAAGCAATTTCTTCCTTTGGAACAACAGCAAAGTAAGCAATGTTAACAAACATGTAAATAACACCCAAGGAAACAAATGCAATTGGGGCAGCCAATCTTAAAACCTTGTGAGGGTTTTTGATTTCACCCAAGGCATAATTGGCATTCGAATAACCAACATAAGACCAAATGACGTTATATAAGGAGTTAACAATACCAAAAGCAGTTGGAGTAGTACCACTGAAGGCATTGACAAAGTTATGAGTTGGTTGAAAGTTGTTGGTCTTAATCCCACCTCCCAAAGCAACCCAACCGGTAACAGTGATAAATAAAACAATAAAGACTTTGAAAATACCTAATGCATTGGCAATGAATAACCCAGTCTTGATATGAATGGCATTAATTAAAAATGCAAACGTAATAACGGCAATACCAATAGCACGAGAATTCCATTGGGTAACTTCCTTACCAGCAGCGTTCAAAATATATTCACCAACAACAATGGAGTTACCAGCGGCCCAACCTAAGAAGAAGACATAAGATGCATACATAGCAGTAACCAAGAACCTTGGTTTCTTGAACATGTATTCCAAATAGTTCTTTTCCCCACCATTTCTTGGCAAGGCGGATCCTAGTTCCATATAAACTAATAAACCAGAAAGGGCGATAATGGTACCAGCAAACCACATCATAAGTGCAGTACCAACTGAACCAGAAAGGGCAAAGATTGTGGAACCAGTTGAGAAAACCCCAGCACCCAACATTCTATTAAGCATAAGGAAGGCTGCAGAAACAACACCAATTTCCTTAACATTCTTATCAACCTGAATAACCCCAGCTTCTTGTTCAGCACCAGTGGAAAGACTGTGAGCATCGGAAAACTGCTCTTTTTGCTTTTCCGATGAGTGTTTATATATATCTGAGAAAGCCATCTCTTATTATAATTGACCTAAAATGAAAACGGCTAAATAAACAAAGAACTAATATAAGTTGATTTGCAAATCCTAATCTTTTGAGAAAGAACAGAATTAAGCAACATTTTATAGAATTTCGTTCAAACGAAAAGTTAGATATCTCAAAATTAAGTTATAGGCAAAAAGTTTCTTTTTTTTTTCGATATTGCAACTTTACTGTGAACCACAAGTGAAAAAAAATAAAAAAATTTCATTATATGCAGCTCCGGCAAACATTTTTCCTGTTCTAACTACGGCAATTTTCCGAAATAATGGAGTGTGAGCGGCATCCAGGGTAAAAAATATTTTCTGAGGCTCATTGAATAATAAAAAGGCTGCAGATAACGATATTATTTGGTTCCACTAATGGTGGCGACTCAAAAACAGGAGCATTTAATGGCACAACTTTGTACTGTGGATCTGCGGTGGCGGCGCGGCAAGATCTCGTGGTGATTATTATTGTTATGTCAACAGCATTTGAAAATAAACAACCAGGGTTCATTAAAAAATGTGGAGCAAATTTTAACTTTTGTGTTTGGGTAAACCGATCCTTTTCAATGTTGCAGCAATCATTACGGTCAATTGCTTCAACGATTGTTTTGAACAACTTGCTTAAGCGAATTCAAGAGCATCTTCGTTGCATAAGCTTCAATTGTCTTGAAAATAGTAACAAAATTAAGACAAAATGAAGGCTGAATTTCTATGGAAAATAACATGTTACTTTTCCATAATGTTTGAAGTATGAAAAAGTCACGTGAGATGTTGCAACTCTGGGCCGTGATAGAGTCAAAAAAAAACTTTTAAAATTAGTGTGGCGTACATTAAAAAAAGAATTTATAGCTTGGTGACGAGGTGCTGCTTCCAAGCATAATTGAAGAATAGACGATTGATGCATGAACAATCACGCCAGACATTAGAATATGCATCTGGGTTATTGTTTGGTAACGTTTGCCCCGAGTTAATAATTACGAGAATCTCCTGTCTTTTCTCAAATTGGGCAATCATAATTCCGCCTCTTGTTCTTTTCTTTTTGCAGAGCCATAATTTTTTGCAGCAATCCCTTATTTTAGATCTTTTTGTCAATTGATTTAAATTTCGTTCGATGTTAACGCTTGGGAACAATAAGCAATGAGGTGACAAGAATCGATGGAAATTATATAATTTGACAGAAATCGGGAGATTTCCAGATTCTTTTCGTAAATACTTTACTATAGATGTACTATGTATTGTTTTTTTCTATGATACAGAAATTAGAAAATTATAAAACTAAAATAAAAAGAAAAGCACTAACTATGGGCTGTTTTTCGGAATTTCTGATTATACCCCTTACTCTATGACAATGAAAACTTACAATAAACGTTGGATCTCGTCCTTTGCAATTTTCAAATTTTCTTCAGAACCAACCAAGTAAATAAATTTGGATTCTTTGTCATTTGCTCTTGGAATTGTAATAAAAGTATTGGACTTCTTTCTAATTTGATTAACTTTAGTACCTTGAGGACCAATAATCTTGGAAAAGGTTGATGGTTGAGAAGAATAGAACCAACCAGTAAATTTGGCATTTTCAGCATTAGCTAACCTCTGTTCAATAACCTTGGCTGCCTTGGCAGTATTAGCTTCGTCTCCCTTAAGTCTCCAAGGGATAACAACACCATCATCCTTCAATTCTTCAGTATTCTCAGTAATGGTAAACAAATATTTGGCCGAGTCAGCAGGGTAAGCTTCTTCAGGAGCGGTTGGGATAGCGATAGCTGATGATAACTTGGAAGCCTGCCTGGTGAGGTTTCCATGACCAACGTCAACATTGAAATCAGATTTCAATTGCTTGAAAATTGCACCATGTTCACTGACTAAAGCGTGATATATACCTGGTACATCAATAGAAACATTCCAATCATCCTTGGTTAATTCCTCAATCTTTTCTTTGGCGGCGGCGATCTTTTCTGGTAAACCAACAATCTTAACGATGCTAGATTCTTCATTTGATCTTGGGATTTCAACAGTAACCCCAAACTCAGATTGAATGCTATGACGAATTGATCCCTTAGTACCAATAATTAAACGATGCTTGTCTTTGGCCACTTCAATTTCTTCTGTGACTGAAGCCTCCTTTAAGGCAACGATTTCTTTAATTTGTTCAATAATTTTTTCAACAACTTGTTTATCACCTTGACAAGTAATTTCATCACTACCGGAACCCTCATTTGGAATATTCAATAATTTGAATTGTCTGTTTCTTGGAATGCTATCACCACCTGCTTTGGAAATAATTTCCTTCATTACTGAACCACCTTGACCAATCAAATCTCTATGGTAAAGAGGATTAACATTAATAGTAGTAGATACAAAGTTTTCAATTTCGGAAATGATGTCATTAATCTTCTTTGCAGCCTCTTTAAGGGCAGATTTAGAACCAGTCAATTCAACTTGAGCAAATCCAGATTTTTCTTCTTCTTCTTGATTACGGTTAAATTTATATTCAACACCAGATCCATCGGCAATGTCATTAATGGTTTCACCAGCTTTACCAATGACTCTAGCAACTGCCTTGGTTGGAATTTGAATAACTTGTTTAAATCCATTTTCTTTTTCAAATTGGTATAATTCATTCAATTCTTCTTCAGCCTTGGCAACACCCTTGGAAGGACCTCTAACTGTGACTTCATCCTTAGTTTTTGGAGCATCTTCAAATTTGGAAGGAACATTGTCAGAAGATGGGAATCTAATCTTGACGTTATATTTATCTTGTAAACGATTAATGTAAATACCATGAGGACCAATCATTCTTCTATGGTATTGGTTTTCTATTCTCAATCTAACCAAAGTTTCATCAGCCCATTTCTTAGCCAGAGATGCAAGTTTATTTTTGGATTCTTCGACATTTCTCTTTATACCAGTGATTGTAATATCAATCTTGGCATTTTTATTCTTAGTATCTTCCTTATCATCTGATACATCAATTTTTGTTCCGAATTCTTCACGGAGAGCAATTAAGTTAGCACCATTCTTACCAATAATTCTGGAAACAACAGTTGAAGGAACTTGAATGGTGGCAGTATATCCATCCTTGAATTTCTGAGCGTCAGCAATGGTTTGCTCGATATCCTTCTTGATAATATCAACTGACTCTTTAAACCCACGAATGTAGATTTCGTTATCAGATTGGCTTTCACCATTGGAATGTAACGCAACGGTTACAGTAGTTGGATCTACGGAACTTAAGATAGATCTCAATGTAGTTCCTCTAGGACCAGAAACGTGTTGTTGATCCTTGGAATCAACTTGGATAACCACGGTTTGTAACTTTGTAGCCGATTCTCTTAATTTATTCAAAGCTTCATCAACCTTATTGAATGAATCTTCTGTAGCATTGGTTTCTTCAAAATCTTCAGCATCTTCGTCTTCCAATTTGTCCGAGAAAAGAGTAATATTCTTTCCTAAAACAACATAATGGACACCAACAGATTTAGCGACATCTTTAATAGTTTCATTGACTTTTTTCAATAAAAATTCATCAATATCTTCAATTAATTTAGTTTGGTCTGGAGTAATTCTGTTAACATGATTGACAATTGACTTCTTGGCAACTTTAATCTTTTCACTATCTTCCTTAGAAACAATTTCAATTGGAATTGAAGATAAAGTTGCGTCACTTAAGGAAGCAAGATCAGGTACATTAATGGTAACATCATTGACTTGTGCGATTTCCTTGAAAACACCATTTTGATTCAAATGAGCAGCAACAGCCTTGACATGTTTTAAATCACCTCGGTGAGCCTTGGACATATCTAATACTTCAATTTTATATTGAGAAGTTCTCTTTCTAGCTTGTTCTTGAGCTAATTTAATTTTACTCTTTTCACCAATAAATTTGACGTTTGCTTCACCTTCACTTGGTAATTGAATCAAGACATTATTTTGTTCCAAAATTTCATCAATTGGTAAGAATTGATGTTTAGTTTTTGGAATTGGTACTTCTTCCACGGTGATTTTTTCGGCCAATTTTTCCAAAATATCTTTAATTTCAGATCTTGCTTCAATGACTAATTCACGATCTCCAACTATAACAATATTGCTCTTTTCAGATTTATAATCAGGAATAGCAAAATCGAGATCAGAATATTTGGCAACAATAGGTTCCAATTCCTTTTGAGCAAAAGGTTTGACAGTTTCATCAACAGCAACTTTAACAGATAAATTCTTTGTTTCTTCTTTAACAATAGCTAAAATTTGGTTTTTGGCTCTTTTTGATCCTTCAATATCACCATCAATAGTAATAGTAATAGTTTTAGAGAAGATGTCGTCTTCAACATCAGCAGCTGGATCGGCGTTTTCTTCTTGTTCTTGAGCTTCACTCTCATCATCGTGTTCATCACCAATTTCAATCTTGACCTCATTAGCTTGAATAATTGGTCTTAAAGTTTTTCCCCCTTGACCAATAATTCTCGATCTTAATTTGGCAGGAACTACAAAAGAAATCTGGACTGGTTTAGTTAATTTCTTAATAACCAATCTTCTAGCTAATTTAACTTCTTCAGGACGACCAGTGATTAAGAAAGTTCTCTTTTTAGTATGTTGAGAAGTGGTACATTCAATACTAGTTTTTGTTTCCTGCTTAACAAAAGTTAAGATTTTGATAAATTCAGGACGAGCTACATTCAATTGATCTTCAACGTTTAACGCAAAAGCTTCTTGGATAGTAGAAACTTTTGATTTAATACCATTTCCAACAACTCTAGGAGTTGGTGAAGGAGTGGACAATTTAGGAGTAGGACTAACACTGACACTAACTGGAGTCTTCATGCTTGGACCCCAAGATGGAATAGATTGAGGAGCAGGAGAAGGAGAGTTTGACTGCTTCCCACCTAAAGTAGGGTAAGCAGATTCATCGGAAATTGAACGTTTGGTAAGCACCTCTTCACTAGTTAATTGTTCTTGAGAATCGTTGACAGTTTCAGGAGTAACATCATCATAAAGTTGCTCGTTGTTGAGACGAGCAGCGATAATTTCAGCAGGAGTTGGCATTTAGGAATTAGGTGTTTTTTTTCGTTTCAAACAGTGAAGTAATAGACAATGGGCAATGCTTTTTCAGAACCTGGGGAGCAGAATGGACAACAGATTGAAGAAAAAAAAGCAGCAGGTAGGTAGGGAAGGAATTAGATTTCAAATAAGAACAGCAGTTATAATATAATACTCTGACTGCGTATTTGTAAAACTATTCAAGTGAGTTTTGAATTGGTGTTTGTTTTAAGTAGAAACAGGAGAGGAAGATCGACTAAGATCTTGTGAACAGCGAAAAAAAATCAGATTTCGTGGCATGCGTGGCAGAAGATTGGAAGAATTTTTTGGTTGTAAAATTTTTGGCTGTCTGAATAATTTTCTCTTGGTACTGCATGCAGATACAAAAGGGCAGCGGTATCCAAAAATGGTCTCACCCCTGCCAGTAAAACATCAGTAGCCAATCTTAACAATGCAGAAAAGATTAGCATTGTCCTTCCGTAGAAATGTCACGCTTTACAAGGCGATTTAACATTTTTAAGATAATTAAAAAAAACTACAGGTTAGGTTGTTTAATGTTACATTTATTATTATAAATTATTATAAATTATTACTGCTAAACACGCTCCAAGCAATACAATCCACTTTGATGGATCAAAAATGTTTTAGATTTACCAATCAGTTCAACCTTGTTGACATTCTTGTCAAATGTTCTCACTAAAGAATCCAATATACTATTTCTAATGAATATTTCTTTTCCAAATTGAATGTTTCTATCATTAATAAACTTATCGAAATTACTAATTGTAACTGTCCTACCATGCCATTTCTCACAATATGTCAAATCAGGTATACAATTTGATATATATTGTTTTTCCAAAGTCGTATAGAATCCATCCCGCGAATAAAACTCGAAATTTTGGACTGTTATAGTAGAGTTTTCACCTTCCATACTAAGACAGGCGGAGTTAATAGAAGACATAGTGGTCAGATTCGAACCTCTTCTTCGAGTTTCAAAAACTGAAGATTCTTGATCGGTAGAATCGACTAAAACATCGTCTTTTTCATTGAATGGTTGAGATGATCTGGAAAATAATTCCAGGGTCAGATCGGTGTCTAACAGTACACCGGATGCATGCCCATACTCTACGGCTGCAGCTGATGCCATTATTAATGCGTTCATTCTTCTCGAATTTCTTGACGGTATTGACTTTAACCTAGTAATGGTTCTATGTTCAATAGCGTCACTCAAATCTTTCCCAATCGAAAGATTCCTAAACCAATGAATCATACCATGGAACGACCAAAATTGTAACAATAATTGCTTGTATTCAATTCTAAGACGTAACACGTTCTTATACTTTACCAAACAAGAATCATTCATAAAATCCAGATAAATGTTTTCTTCTTTAAACATGGCGGAAATAAGATGGTTTAAAGAAGGAGCTTCACCAATTTGTAAATTAGCTAAAGAATATGAATTTATTAAATCTCCTTTAAATTGTTTGAATTTTTCAAAATCAGATTCTGAATGACTTGGTTCAAATAAAAAATTATTATCTTTAAATAAATCATAAAAATTGCCCAAAGTAGCTAAACTTTTTTGTTGTTTTTGAGCTTGTCTCTTGGTTTTAAATTTTGCAAATGGTGATTCATTTACTAAATTTTGTCGATGGGAATTCCCACCATATGCATCATATCCAAACACATCATTGTCAAATGGATCAAATTGGTTATTCTTTTTATAATCAGCATTTATTTGCATAGCAAGATGATTTAATGAATTCAATTCTGAATAAAGCGAAACAATCAACTCTTGAACTTTAGCATCTAGGTTCAAATTATAAATATTCAACTGGGTTGAATTTATATGAAGTAATACTGGTTTCCAAGTTCGAGGTCCATTATTATAATGATAAGGGGAATTAAATTCCGTCTTTATTAATGCAGTTCCATAGAAATTCAACGATGGAGAGTATGACGGAAGATTCTCATTGAGAGTAGAATATTGTGGTAAGTCCTTGCCTGAGTGGGTTGAGTTTGCAAGATGTTTATTCAGGGTGGAATATTGTGGTACTTCACTGGTTGGACCTGAGGGATTTGGTTCCGGGATTGTTGAAGATTTCATTGTGTTAGGGTGGCGATTTGAATTTGAGGTTGCTATGGTGTTGTTGGGTTACTAGCAGAGTTATATATAATTAGAAGTAGAAGCAATATCTTGAAATTGGGAATTAATGCAAACTAAATACATTAAACAAACGTGGTTGGTCATAAAACTTTCGGAATCAAAGGGAAATTAGGGTTGCTTATATAATGTTTCAAGTGGGCTTGGCGTTGTAGCTACGTAATAGATAAACAAAACAAAGGGAATAATGTGGTCAATTCCTGGGGGAGCAAAAAAATGTGGGCGGTGGGGGATAATTATAAGCGGGGATGTCGGATGATACAAAGCAAAAAAAAAAAGCGGTCTCGGTTTGTACGTGACTACGGCGATAATTACAAAACACCACACCTTGGCGCGAAAGAAGGGGGCAGAGATTGTTGCGCCTTCAATTTGCAAACTAAACAAAGGAGTATAAATTTGGAGAAACTTCCTACCCCACACTCCTATACCAGTTGAAAGACTATGCTATACCCGCGACATTACTTTCTGAACGGAGCGTTTTAAATAACAAATGCGCTTTATTAAAAATTGACATAATCGCTCGTTCAGCCGACGGAGTTTCTTTTTTCCTTTAATAATCGGCCAAGAAAATAAAATTAAAGTTTTCCAGGAGTATGACGCAGCCCATCATAAAACTAATGATCCGGACTCAAAATGTCATTAACAATATATGTTACCCACTTACCGGATCTTGTTGTTCGGGTTGGGTTCAGGGATCAGGGGATGCGTGTATAACCATTTAGTTTCTCTTTAAAATCTAAAAAGTGTGACCCCAGTCGCACAAAGCTACGCGAAAGCAAAAAAAAAAAAAAAAGAGAGAAACTCGAATGCCAAGTAAGCTCTTACACATTGGTATTTGAGTCTAGACTTGGTGCGATATTAAATTCTTGGCATGACTCTAAAAATTAATTGTCACGCGACGCTTAAAACGATTTGACGAAATAGACGGAAGTGTAATTTCTTAATAGGGCAATATCTAAATTGCAACCTCTATTTATGCATCTAAATCAGGTAAGATTTGTGGAGGATAACCTAAACCTTCAACATTCAGGAGGACTCCGCTCGGCCAAGGAAAGTAATCGATGTGCTTGTGTTTTACTTGTCAAAGACTGTGGCTCTAAAAACTTAGCATCTAAAAAAAATCGGGGTGCGAAAAATAATCTCCCGGGGGTGAGTCGAACACCCGATCTCAAGATTACTTTGAGTTCTCATTACAGTCTCGCGCTTTAAACCAACTAAGCTACCAGGAGTGATTTCGAAATTCGGAAATTGAATTTTCAGTGTTATTGAGTGGAAATCTGGATTTTTTAATTTTGCCAAAAAACCCAGTTAAACATGTATATTATTTTAATATTATGAGATGGATGATATTTAATACTTCAGAGACTTGTCTCTGAACCTTTTTTGTTTCGAAAATTACATGTTTATATACTTTAATTTCAATTTTTGTATTTTCAAAAATTTGGAAAATTTTTGCTAAAAAAAACCAATGAAAAGGGTATCGTCATAATGTTAAGTCAATTTAAACAAAAACCCAACAGTGCCATTTATAGTATAGCCAAGATTGATATATTTTAGATTCTGAAATATCAAATAGATTATCGAGAAAGAAATAAAAGGAAAAACCAAGAAAACTACCCCACTTAGTTTTAATTTTTGAAAGAGGAGTTCTTGGAAGTTGTTGACACCCAGTTAGTTCCAAATTGGAAAGGAGCAAATCATATCCTAACTTTCAGACATCATGATTCTAAAGCAATTCTCCTAATAGAATAAAAATTTAAGCTTTGCCTTCTTCCATACATCAAATTTATAGGATTGAAATAATTTTTGTTATTTTGCAACATTAAAGCTCCCAGGCTGAACTAAGATTTTATGCTATTGATTATAAACTAACAGAAGTGGGAGAATTTTACTTTTGATGTAATTTACAAAATCTTCAAATGTAAAGCAAGCATATTATTAGTTAATAAATAGAAGAATCTATGTGAGGCAACAAGGAATTTAAGAAATAAAATTTCTTTTGCAGCCAATTCTTAGCAATCAATTTTTTTTAAAATTCAGTTGTCGAACAAGCCTATTTGAAAATTACAAACAACTTCAACACTATAGAGTTGATCATATATATATTGCACTATAAAACTACTATTTTCTTTCTCGAGAATCTAAAAATCTTGAAACATTCTCCACCATTTCAGCTTTTCTACTGCCTAGTTTAATCTCAGGATATTTTTTCGCAAAAGTCTTTAATTGATCCATTGTAAAATCGTTCAAGTTACCTTGCTTCCATTTAACTAGCACTGTTGATTCATCTAATTCCACTTTAACTTTCTTGACTGGTTTAACATCCTCAACTAATCTCTTTGGTATTCTTTCTTCAACTTCATCTAATCTTGAATTAATCTGATTAAGAATATCCTGGGCTGAAGCATCAGAATCAACTTTATTCTTTAATTCAATCAATTTTTGAATGGTTATATCGTTGTTTGATAATTTCCTATCTTGTAATGATAATTCCATTTGTAAAATTTCATGCTTAATTACTTTATAGAAATAATTAAGTGATGGGTTTGGAAATTGATTTGGATGATAATTATCAAGGTAATAATTCTTGAATAAAGATTTATAATGATTAACTAATTCTTTATCTGGTTCATCGTGGGAAGTTTCAGTGATGAAATCTTGAGGTAATGATCTAATATCATCAATCCAAGGTAATTTAATTAACAAGAAACCTTGAGGGAAATCCAGATCTCCCTTTTCAAGCAGTCTAGATGAATATTTAGTTTGGGTTGGATATAAACCATATAAATAAGGTTGGGAATTTCTTTTCGTACATCCAAAAACTATGGCATATTGTTGTAATTTAACACATGATCGATATAATGAGCCTAAAGTTTCAAGGGAATTACTATAACCTCCTTTCAAACTGGTTGTTTTAAGTCCATTATCAGTATCTCCAGTTACGAAAATAGGTGAACTACATGAATAAACTGGATTGAAATTTTGTAGATCTCTAAATCCAAGTAATTTTAAATAAGGTGGCTGTGAAGTAGCAACATAGCTTTTTTCTTCTTCCTCATCTTCCTCATCTTCCTCTTGAAGTTTGTGATCAAAGGCATAATTATTGATAAATTCCAATTGGTCTTTATTCAAGAAAATAATATCACCCTTACCACCAATTTCATATCCCTTTCTAATACCAGCTTGTTCTTTAACTTCTTGTAATGATTTTGTTTTGTCGGATTTAACTAGTTCAATAGCAACATTGTCCGACATTAATTTTGAATTTAAAAATACTTTTTTTATAGATTCTTCCTTTGTGTATAACAACAAATCTTTCTTGTATTTCTCGTGACTATAAATAGTATACCCCTTTATTGAACAACCTAAATTACCTCCCATGGTTCCACCATCACTAAGGATTAAATTACACGAGAATTGAATTCTACGAATTTCCTTAATACGAAATATGGATTGTCTAATTTGATTCGAAAGTAATGATTTTACCTGTGAATCTTTTGATGTGACAGGTATTTCTTCTTCCTGTTGTTGTTGAGACCTCTTTAAGAAACTTGTATTGAGAAACACGTCTTTATATAATTCAATGTCGAATTTCTTGTTGGTTGTATCAAGAAATAATGTTTCAATATAAAAATGATAATTATAAAAATCGTTAATTATTCTCCACAAGTTTTCCTTTGTTGAAGTTTTAGTATATGGTTTATCATTGGTAGTGATCCAAATTAATTTCTTCCTATTAAATTCAGTCTTGTTAGACATCTCATCTATGACTTTATTCAATACCACCGACAAATGATTTTCATCTTCTATTGGCTTGTACTTGAAATAACTTTCCAACGGAGTAATTGAGTTATCTTGAATTATATCGTTCAACTTTTTCATATTTTGCAAATTAAGTACATTTAATCGAAACAATTTGAAAAACCCAGGTGGTTGATTCATCAGGTTTAATACTGACGAAGACAGACAATTATAAAAATAGATCCCAATCCCTGTATTTTTCATAGTTATAACTAATTCCGACATTAAATCATTTATACTTGATAATATTTCAAATAATTGTGAATGAGAATCAAGACCCGTGTCGGACATTAACAATTCAGGAGTTATTTCTATAAGAAATATTATCCCTTCCTTAATTTCATATTGCTGATATTGCTTGTCTTGTTCATCGTCTTCATCATTGTCGAAGCTGTCCATGGTTAGTAGGTGTAAAGAAACAAGTGAGATATTATTGCTACGCGGAAATTTTTAAAAAAAACAGACACTTGTATATTCTGGGGACAGACAAAATATAAGTGTGTATGAAAAAAATGAACAGACAGTCACAAGTAGGTAACCCACTAAGTTAAATACAAAATAATAGATAATCTACAAATGTCCCTTCATTATCTTTTAATTCTAAATCGACAGGGTAAAACCCGATTTGTTAAATGGTTCAATAATACATACAATGCCCAAACAAAGCAAACATATATTCAAGAAATTCATCGATTAATAAATACCCGAGATTCCAAACATCAATCAAATTTTGTTGAATTTAATCAAGGCAAATTAGTATATCGTAGGTATGCTGGATTATACTTTGTCTGTCTGATTGATTTAAATGACTCAGAATTAAGTTATTTGGAAAGTTTACATTTCTTAGTGGAGATTCTTGACGATTATTTTAATAATGTCTGTGAAGTTGATCTTGTATTTAATTTCTATAAATTATATTTCATAATTGATGAGACATTCTTAGGAGGAGAGATTCAACAGATACTGAAGTCTAATATATTACAAAGGTTGGCGGTGTTGGATAAATTAGATTAATTCTATAGGATTAGTAGTTTGTATATGTTTCAGTTTACCAACAATTAAATCCCATAATTCTTGAGAAACATGTTCTATAGATTTACCACCACTAACATCAAAAATCACAATACTTTCTTCCTTAGGTAATACCTTGAGGAAACTTTCTTTAACCATTGCTTGAAATTTCTCTTGCTCATACCGTTCTTCACCAAATCCCTTTCTTTGACTAATTTCTTCCAAATCTAATGTCAAGAATATGGTTAAATCTGGTTTAGGTAAACCCTTATCTGGACCAAGCAACCAAACAATGTCCCCTAATTGTTCACTCTTACCTGAAGAGATACTTTCTTCACCTTGGAAATCATGTTTGGCAAGGGTATAGGCTAATCCTGAATAGATATATCTATCAAGAACAATAAAATATCCTTGATTTAATAAACTTTGAATTTCTTCATTCAATTCCCATCGGTTAGCCAGGAATAGTAAATGTGCTGATTGGTCATTAAGCTTGAATGACTTGTTGGTTAAATATTCATTTATAAGTTTCCCAATTGGGGTTGTTCTATCAGGAAATTTTATTAATTTTGAAGGGGATAGTTTTGACGTAAGGATTGAGGCTTGAGTTGATTTACCTGATCTATCTAATCCTTCAATTAGGATTAATTGTCCTCGCGTCATATTGATTCTAATTTAATTCAAAGTATAAGAGTCAAAGCATAAGGGTTAAAAAAACATATACCTTGAAAAAAAAGTCAAGACGCGTCCATAATCTAGTTTAGTCGAGTTGCTTTTGTATATCAGGAGGTGATTACAAGTTTTACAAAAACCCCGCAAGAAGGTAAAAGGTTAAAATGTAGAAGGGATTATGACCGAGAAACTCATAGCTTAGCTCATTAACCGGAGATACACCCTTTTTTAATTTTTCTATAATAACCATCTTATTTATACCTAGAAAGAGAAAGATTCTCCCCTTGTGCAACATAAGGAATACCTGCAAGCAGAATATTCCTCGTGTGAACGCGGCACAAACCAATAGCTATCAAGTTAATTAGACAGAGTTTTATAACTAAAAAACGACGCCATTGGGATGGATTACTGTGAAGAAGAAAAGGAAGCTGTCAACAAGAATTTCAGCAAAAATTTTCTTTCTGGGATGAGTAATAAAGTTTGTGGCAGCTAGTCGTGTCTGTGCGCAATATCCTCACAGACCTACGCTAATACAGATCTATACAAATATATTGTTGTCTATAAAAAGCCTACCCTCCTCCTCTTACATTTCGATGGGAAGTGAAAAATTTCACTTATTTCTTGCCCACAATCCCGATCGACGCCGATTGGGAAGTCGTGCGCCAACCAAAGATGTGCTGTTCATGGGCACAGTATTTCTTCTTGGAGACAATAGGTATTCGAGATTCCTGCACTCAAGAGTCACCTGCGCACTATTCACGAACAATGAGTGGTTCCAAAAAGTCACGTGAGAGAAATGATTGTGGCACGTCTTAAACTGAAACCATAAGGCAAAGCAAGTGGTTTAGTACAAAATCAAGACATTTGCTATTCAAGCTACAAAGCCAAAATTTAGAAAGCAAACAAACAATCAGCCTCAATAATTCATACGCCCTGGAATAGACAAGCCTTGGTAGTTTTTTGTAAAGTCCTGTATATACTTGCATTGAATTCCAAATTTAGAAACTCGCATCTATTGTTCTCCCATAAAAGTGTAATTTGTATCCTATTTCAGAAATTAAATTGCCTTTGTTTGACAAAATGGTTTCTTTTTTCTTCATTTTAAAACGGTAACAACTGTTATTTGTACATCTATTAGGAAAGTTTAATAGGTCAGTGTTTACATAGGTTTGGGGATGTTCTTTTGTCGATGTAGTTTTGGCTGTGTGCCCTGGTAGATCCAAATTGATTTATTTCATCCCCTCGTATAAATTATTTTTTTCTTCACGGAACTGGGGAGAGTGATTTCTCGGGAGATCCTGCTGTACTGCCCTGCAAGTCTTTATCTAAAAATGATCGATGACATATCTTGTGTAACTATTGGCTACGTTCTAGGGAGAAAGAACAAGAAAAGTTTTAGCTTACACCTAAGGTTTCCTAATGTAAGCGTACCTATAAAATACTCCCAAATTAACAAGCAAAGAATTCATGGAGCCGGATAAGTGTAATTACAACTATATGTAGATATTACTCTAGCTATATAGATCTCACAAAACAAACTATCCTCTCAAACGTGAAAAAGCTGTTTCAAGCAATCGAGTTTTTGGTTATTTGATATTGTCCCATCTTCGTTTTGTGTACGTCGCCAAAGTTTTAAACCGCTGTACCAGCGACAAAAGTGAAAAAACACAATCACCTGCACATAATATTTTATAATTGTCCATTATAACAACCCGCCTTCTTTCCCTCCTCCTCCCCCCCTCAAGATAGAACAGAAAAAAAATATACATTTTCACACATATAAAATTTCTGGCTACCAAAAGACCCTTTGTCCATACTTCCCGAAACCTCCAACAGCTCCTGTCGCTTTCGCTAAAAAGACAAGGACAGAACCAAATCAGATCAGGAAACAAACCAGATCCAACTATCGCTAGCTAAATTTGTTTTAGATTATTTCATTCATTTATTCATTTTTCTTAGAATCGAATACTGTCAAAAATGTCAAAAGTTCAAGTGATTACAAGTATGTTAAATTATAAAGTGTTTCTTTTGTTCATGTATATTGCCCAGATGTCACGTACGGCTCGGATAGCACGTACGAACATGGATATGTGACGAGTAAGGATATATACCTTGTGGTGGTATGTGGAGCACACCCGAGGCCAGTTGTAAAACTGGAAATACTCTTTTTGGCACCAAAATTTATCTGGTGCTAAATTAGGAGACAGTCGCATGATCCAACATATACTGTGTTCAAGCTAATGATAATAACCTTTTTTCCGCTCAAGAACAAAGTACTAACATATATTTTTTAGTCGGATCTAATCCAAATGTTGCATTCTATGCATGGAGATTATGTCAAACGAAATCCGTTGAAATTACAATTGTGAATTCCGAATTGAATAAAAATTCCCCAATTTCATGGAAATCTTCCCTGTTTGGTGGTAACTCCCAATATACTCCGCATCATATCTATACTAATTTAAGTCAAGTTTCCGATAATAAGTATGATATTGTTATATTAAGTTGTACATCCTTACAAGATTTTCAAAACCTATCGAATGAAATCAAACCCATATTAGAAACTGACTCAATTATATTGATTGAACTGACTGGTTATATCAATCTTGAACCATTTTTCACTACTAAAAACCCGGTAATGTCAATTATGAATGAAAGTGATGTTCGAAGAGTGTCCAAAAATAGTTATATTCATCAAATTCGGAATAAAGATACGAGAATATATTTTGGTTCCAGTAGTGGTGGTCTGAAGAATTCGCTAACTTCCAATATAAACTATCATCGAATTTATAAATTATTACAAACAATACAAGAAGATTCAAAAAATGGGGATATTTCCTTATTGAAGTCGCTAACTCCTAACGAATTCATGACATATCAATGGAAATTAGCATTACCGAGAATTATATTTTCTCCCTTGATGATTATTTTTGAAATTGAATTCCCTCAAGATTTAAACAATCAAATCTTAAGTAAACCGTTAATCACTGGTTTAATCAATGAATTGTTCAAACTTATAAAGAAAATGAATTGTAAATTAGTTAAAGGGTTCGAAAATGAATTAAATTTATTGAAATCGTGGTGTGACAATTATCCGAAAAATGACAGTGATAATTTTAAAGATTCTCCTAGTTTGGTTTATAATTATTATAATCATTTTGATTTAGAACTTGATTTATTATTATTACAGCCGATTTTATTAAGTGATGATAATAAATTGAAATCTCCATACTTGGAGAATTTATATTCAATAATGAGTCAATATAATAAAATCAATTCAAATGATTCAATATATTTTGTTAGAAGAAGTGATGAAAATTATTCAAACCAATGTCAATATCTTGATGAGGATATAAAACAACGAACTTTCAAGGCGAATGAATTGGAAACAACAATTAAGGAGATGGAACAGCTAAAGTTAAATTTAAATAATGAGATATTTAAACAAGAGAATCATTTAAGGAATTTAAAGCAACAAAGTATGGAATTTGAATCTAAATTATCAACAATTCAATATGAATTTGATAAAAAATATCAAACCTTGCAACTTGATTATGATAAAAAATTCAAACAATTGGATTTGAACTATCAACAAAAGGCGAGTCAATCTTCTTCAACATCTTCTAATGTTTCTATACCTATTCAACAACCAACTCCAGGACAGGATGATCATCAACTGAACAATCGAGATTCAGTAATGACAACTAATTTACATGATTTGGCTGATATTGTACAATATGGAATGGCATTAAATGGTGAAGATCAAGTAGTAAAACCAGAAACCAAACCTGAAGATGCTACCATTGAAGAAAGGAGTATTGCACCTGAACAATATGGTACTGAGAATCCAAGATTACCTCCTCATATCATGCAGAAAGAACTTGAATTACAGAGAAGAGAACAAGCTTTAGCTATAAGGGAACAACAACATTATCCTCCCCAACAGTCATATTATGACCAACAATATTATGGATCTTATGGACCCAATGGACCTATGCCTGGACCTCCACCACCACAACAACAGCGACAATATAGTTATCCTCAAGGTTATCAACAACCTCCCCATGGATTACCTTCAAATGGTATGCCGGTCAATTCAATGCCGCCATTGAAATCAGGATATAGTATTAACAAACCGTATGCCATGGGTCCATCTGGATCTAATGGATATCATCCTATGCATCAACAACATCCACCACAACCTAGACGTGCGAGTTCGACTCCAAATGCAGCATATTATGATCATCAACCACAATCTCAACCGCAATATTATCCACAGCCACCACCACAGGAGAATGGACTTGGTGCTCCTATTGATTCATACCTTGAACAACGATTCAAGCATAATTCCAAGAAAGTGAATCGGAGATCAAATATGGGGTTAAATATGGAAGGGATTGATATGGGAGGTAGAGGTGGGATGCCTGGAAGTACTACAAATCTAACTCATAGAAAATCATTTAGTGGTAATCCACAACAATTTACTTCTCCTACAAGAAGATCAATGACGGGTATGAATTTACAATCTCAAACTTATGCACAGTCGTCCAGTGGTAGTGGAAGTAGTGATAGCGCACATCAACATTATTCACAACTGTCGTCAAGTGGTACAAGTGGGGAAACAAGTAACGATGGAGTTATTCCTTCGTCTCCTTCATTTAATGATCCTAATGCTAAACCATTGGGTGGAATTTCTCAATCAAATTTACCAGGTGGTGATAAACTTCGAACGAGGAAGAAGAAGGGATTATTTAGGTAGATACGCTTTCTCTTTTATTTATTTATTTGATTCATGTATATTTTATAGAAGTTAATGAACTAATGTACAGCTACTTTAAGACTTTTTGCAATTCCTTTCCTGGGCATTGTCAGATTTTGCAATTTTTTACCGCGCGCCGCACTATAAGCGGCTCGGACACATTTGAGATTCAAATTATTGGTTGAGCACTGAACAAAAAAAAAGCTGAAATCCAGATTTTGAGATATTGAAATATATAGTTCAAAAGTAATACACACTAGAATGGGTAAAAGGTCATTTTATGAAGACGACGAGTTAATAATAACCAAGCCAGGAGTTAATGTTGAAATTACTCCTGAATTAAAAGAGAAACAACTACCAAATGGTGGAGAAGATGTTAAGTTCATTGAAGGAATGACAATTAGATCTGCTCCAATTTTTGAAACATATACTAATAAAATCAGACATTATTTGCATCATAATTTATCAATTGTTGAAGCCGAATACGGTAATTTGAAATCTGCATTACATAATGAAATAGTTTGTGCAAAACTGGAACTTCATTCCGTAGTTAAAGATCCAGTATTACCTGGTTTAATTTATATTTTAACTGGGGCATTAACTGGAAGTATATTGGTTAGAAATAGAGCATTACCAATAAGGTTTATCGTTCCTACTGCGATTGGTGTTGGTGTGTTGAGTTATTACATGCCAAAGTCTTATCAAGCTATTGGGATGAAGTATGATGGTTTAGAACAAAAGAATTTCCCAGAAGTTTACAAACAAAGACAAGAGTTGATTGAACAATGTCAACAATTTACTAAAGACTTAAATGAGAATTCAGTCAAGGCTAGAGCTAGCCTTCAATCTGGAATTCACGATATTAGAAAATATATTAGTGACAACTTGCCATAGAAGCTACCAACAACTTGAAACATAGAAAAAAAAACGTGTATATTATATATGTTTATGCTAAGATTTGATATGTAGTATATATCATAGATACACCACCAATGACAACTAAAATATAGTCTAAGATTCCTAACCAATATCTCTTCCTCTTTTCTTTGTCCAGTAACCCACTATGAATTTTACAACAACTTTTTAAATGTAAGATTGGCGGATACATATACACCAAAGGGATACATGCAAAACAACCAACAAATGAAACAAACTTGTCTAAATTCTGTCCTCCAATTAGGGCAATATATGCTGTTAATATCACAAATAAAGTTCGAAATAAATTCTTTAACCATTTAATTCCAAGTGATTTCTTACCACTGGTGAAGAATATTTTAGATTCTACTAATCTTATAGCGGGGAATAATTGTAATGGTGTAGATAATAATATTGCAAATGAATATAATAATTGCGTCAATATAATCATGGGTGAATCCTGGGGTAAGTTTAATAAAATCACCGTTTGGATTTGATCTCCAAATGTCATATATCCTAATGTTCCAATTATGATAAATATTAATGCAATAGTGGCAATAACTTGCGCTAGTACTTTGGGGAAATTATTTGGGTGAATCATTGATTCTTGAATAGGAATAATTAATCCAATTCCTTCAAATGCAAATATTGCGGTACCAATAAACAACGAGAATTCCGATTGATTGAAAATGTATTCAATATTAGTACCAATTGTTCCGTTAACTACCAACTCATATATTACAAAATATAATATGGTTAATAATCCGGAAAATATAAAGAAATTAGCCAATGTTGCCAGTAACGACAATTTAGTAATATCTCTAATTAACGCCAACGGGATAATAATCACCAATTGGAAAAGTATAAACCAAACCATATCCAAATCGTCAATATCAACCAGAGGGATTATATTTGATACAAATGCCCGTAAATTTTGAGATGTAAATACAATATAAGCAGCCACAAATCCGATTTGAGATATAATAATCGACGACAAAATTAATCGTTGTAACCAATTCCCATATAATTTTAATCCAATTTCACCAAAACTTGAAAGTTTAGTAGCAATCTTGGTATATACTAATATTAAATAACACCAAAATGATAAAGCAGCAAAAAATACCAAAGTTAAAATTGAAAATAATAATCCACCATTTGAAAATGCCTTGGGAAGGAAAAGTACTCCGGTACCGACAAACGCCTTCAATAACAATAAATATGCCTTTTTGTCAGTGGCAGTACCACGAGGATTAAAATTTGCTTGGTCTGATATCAACGGCAGTTCTTCTCCAGGAAGAAGATATTTATAGTGATTGACAATATTTTCTTCATCTTCTAAATCTTCCCCAGCGAAATGTCCATAAATACTTAAGAATTCAATGAAGTTTCTGGTCAAGAAATTAGGGGTTCTAGTTCGGATAATATCTTCATTTGCAATTTGTTGTAACAAGAATTCTCGACGGAACCCCCCAGGTACATTAAATGAACTTGCGCTCGATCTACGGGACAGTACCGAACTACCAAAACTTTTAGATCGTTTCAATTGCGGCTGGGCAGCATGCTGACTAATCTTGTATAAATCCCGAGTTATATCAGCACCTTCTTGAGATAATGTATCACCACCATCGTGAGGTAAATGCTTGGAAATTTTCTTAATCATAATTGGGTCATCAAGGCCAGATTTGAAATTAACTTCTTCTTCGTGTGTTGGTACCGGTATCAGAAGCAGATCATTCAGTAGTGGCAATCCACCAATATTAATATTAGATGACGATTTGGAAGATGTAGATATTTCCATGGCAACCGAGTCATTTTCAATATCGGTTCCACCACGCATAAATGGAGCATTGGCATTATATGAATTACTAACTGATCCACCACCACCTCCTCCTCTACCGGCTGGTGGCGGGGAAGGTGAAAATGGCGATGCAGTTGAAGAATATGGGGATTTTGAATATGGAGATTGGGACAATGGAGGTCTTGTTAATAATGCTATTGATCTTCTTCGATTTGAAGGTTCGATATTCTGAGGTTCAGACATGAAACATATACTTTAAACGGAATATGAGGGAGTAGTAAGTGTGTAAATAATGCAAAAAGACAAGCAAAGACTATTTATATAAGTTGACAAGAAAGAAGTGTTGGAAAAATCTGATATCTTTCTCGAACAATAGTTTAACCTTTCGTTGCAGTGGTAACCAGGCTACTTATAATAGATAAGATTTGTTCTCGACATCCCGGCGGCGGCGGAAAAATACAACACAAGATAACGGAATTATGAAATTGCTTCTATCGGACGAGCGCCTCGCACCTGAGTGGGGACGGACGAATAAACTTCTTGGGATCGCGAGCGACGCAGGAGATGTACGTTTGGGCGGAACTAATTAGAGCATCACAAATTAGTCAGGAGAAAAAAGAAATTCCTGGAACTATTCTAGGTTTACGCCCCGACGCGTCCCTCATATGGTTGTTAAACATTTACATACTTATTTGGCCTACATGTCTCAATTAAACATTTGCAAACTTTATTAAAATTAAAACTAACTATATTTATAAATAAATAATGATAAAAAAATACAACACACAACCTTGTAGAAAAAAAGCTAAGTAATAAAAAAGGCAAACAAAACTAACTAATGACTAAGCAGCAATTCTTGAAATGCTGAAATTAAAAAGATTAGAATGAAATAAGGTGGTTGTGGTTGTTGCTATTGAATAAATGTCTTATTCTTGTATTATATATAACGTTCTTTAATGCTTCATGTTTAAAATGAACCCGTTTTTTTGTGTTTTTTAGTCTTTGACCTTTTAATAACCCAACTTCTGCGCTGCTGGCTCATATCCCAATTCATATGCTTTTTGATACCATCCTTGTGGATTAGAATTTGTAAATCTCATTTCTGATAATT
Organism: Spathaspora girioi; assembly: GCA_001657455.1. NCBI lineage: Eukaryota > Fungi > Ascomycota > Pichiomycetes > Serinales > Debaryomycetaceae > Spathaspora > Spathaspora girioi. Next base: position 146,491 of record LQMS01002371.1, on the reverse strand, counting down.
CTCCCATAAAATACATAGCATCAGGTGAATTAAATTCTTTAATTGCTCGATCACACCATAAAACTGCTTTTTCAGGACATGCGATTGGTACATATTTACTCAGACCTTCAGTACCTCTTAAATACCATCTAGCTAACCCAACCATTGCTTCAGGATGTCTTCTGAATGATAATGGCGAAGAAGATGCTTTAATGAACCATTGAATTGACTTATTTGGGTTTTGTTGACGATTTAATTCTCCTTTTTCATAAACTATACCTAATCTGACTTGAGCCAATAAACAATTCAATCTGGCCGATTTATTATAATAAGTTAAACTTTTAGCATAATTAACTGGAGCTAATTCAACAGACTCTTTAATAAAATCATCTTCCATAGATAAATCACCAGGATATACCCCTTCATAAATTCTACCTAATTCATAACTTGCCAATCCAATTATTTCTTCCATTTCATCAAAATCTTCTTCATCTAATTTGACATCCCTTAATTCAATATTAGCTAAATTATGCAAATACTTCAAATATTTAACCGAACGAAGTTCAGGAATATGTAAATAAAGCATAGACATTTTAAAAATGGCCCGATTATATCCAAGTTTAGCAGCTTCTGTATAATATTGAACCGCGCGTTCAAATTGGTCCGGGAAATCAAATTCATACATTTCACCCAATTTGTATAATACTCGGAAATCCTTTGGGTTAATTTCCAAAACTTTTTCAAAATATTCAATTGATCCTAAAACGTCTTTTTCAAACCCAAAATCTTGATTATACGAGGAAAGATAATCTTGTTTTAATAATGACCCATAAATGAAATAAACTTCGGATTTAATCCCTTCTTGTTGGATTATATCATTTTCTAATTCCTTCATTAATTTGGTCAAATGAGTTTCTGAAGATTTTATAAACAAAAGCTTATTATTTTGAATTTGCTCCTGTTGAATAAAATCTCCCTTTATATTAATATATGCATATAATTTGAAATTGGTAGCATCAATCAACATTTTAACCCAATATAATCTATATTCAAGTGATTTTTGACCCGAAGCAATTTTTTTTCTCAATTTTATAAATTGATCAACTTTTTTAGCAATTGTAGCATCAGTTATTTTACCAGGATTTAATGGTGATTGTGGTTGTTGTTGTGGTTGACCATAATTACCGAAAACAGCTACACTATTTCTATTACTACCACCGCTCATTGGGTCACGGTACAAACCACCAATACCACCACCAAGACCACCAGTTATAGCCATTGATCTTCTTTTAGATTCTGTAGTAGCGATACTTTGTCTTCTATTATGTCCTAAACTAGCCGAACTTCCATTATACTCAGTGCTTTGACTTAATACTGGATTTGAAGAATATGGTGAATTTCCAAACATAGGTTCCATCGATCTGGATAATTGTGGCATCATAGAAAGTGGACGAGGCGAAGGAGCTGCTGAAGAACTTAAATCCCCCCTAGAGAACAGTGTGTTAAATGGGTACGGTTGTGGTGCTTTTTTCTGGGTCCTTAAGTTATTCTTTGGTTCAGGTGAAATACTCGAACGTGGAGGAATAACCGAAGTGGCAGCAGATTTCTTAGTCTTTAATTCACCTACTATGAATTTTCCAGATCCATTACTTTCAATAGATTTTCCCGATCCGTTACTTTCAATAGATTCACACGAGGAAGTAGCTGAGGATTCTGATTCATTTCTACTTAATTCAGAAGTTGGAGTTGGCAATTGATGATCAACTGAATTAACAGCAGAAACATCTTTCTTACTAAGTTCAATTTCACTGTCTTCTTCATCTTCTTCTACCTCAGTTCCAAATAAATACTTGTTATAATCGGAAATATGTCTCGAAAGGGATTTTCTACGATCTTCTAAACTCATTTGTAAAGTACCAGAACTTGATCCCAGATTTACACCAGAAGGAATACTTGTGCTGGTTGTATTCTTTGAATCATCTTCATCTTCTTCATATATATGAAATTCGTTTGGTCTAAAATTAGTATCTACAGAAGCAACTCTACCTCTTGGTTCAACATTCTTGGCACCACCATTTTGGAAAGGAGCGGATGGGAATCTATTTGATTTAACTGTAGATTTTCTAGAATTAGACACCAATTCATTATCGTCAGAAATTAATTCACTCTTCATATTCCTTGTTTTCTTATATTGATTCAAATAATCATTAGCAGGTTCAGCAATATCCTGAGACTCATCCAAAGATGCTTTTCTTAGGACAAGATTACCAGCAGATCCAGATCTAACTGGAGTAGTGGGTTGAGTATACGATTGTGGCTTTGGTGGTTGCATTTGTTGTTGTTGCTGTTGCATCTGTTGTAACATGTATGGATCAAATAACTGGGAATTCAGAAAATTCATAGGTAATTGAGGCATCGATGCGTTGGTAGCAGTAGGCGAAGATGGTACTTGCATTGTCATGAAAGGGTTGTAAAAATATGGAGGCATATGCATTGGGTTCATCAACATCATTGGATTGAAATTACCGTCTTGAGGATGAGGAGCAGGTGGTGGTGGTGGTGGTGGCGGAGCAGTACCGTTTCCGTAAAGAGATGGATTACTGCTCATATATTGTTGTTGTTGTAATGCTAATTGCTCATAATACTGCTTCCATTGTTCATAGAATGGATGTTGATTAGGGGGAACCGTAGAAGTTGAGCTTCTTCTTTCTTCGTCATCACCTTCAGAATCACTTTCTTGTTCCTTCGGATTTAATGACTTTTGATACACATACGATGGATGAGGTGGTTGATTAAAATGAAATTGACTAGTTGGAAGAGGATCATTCATGGATGTAACTGATTCTGATACCGGCAGAAGCATAAGCAGAAGTTGTGAGTCATTAACACCACCAAGAGGTTGGCCTGGACTCATTGGAGATATCAGCCCTTCCTTTTGTGATACTACAGGTGGTGGTTGTTCAAATTCGAGTTTAGCTTGAGCAATAACTGGTGAAGGTGAATATACTTTTGCCAAGGGGGAACTTCTGGTAGGAATATGACTAGCAGCAACCATAGACAGTAAATCGTCCAGTCCACGTACTTGCTTTTGTGGTGTTGAAAAAACCAATCCTCTACTGGGAGACGATGAATGGTCTCGTTGTTGTTGTGGTGGTGGCGGTGACATAGGTTGAGATGTATGTGAATGTTCTTCATCAGCAGGAGGCTTACGAGAGAGTGCACTAGAACCTCTTTCTCTATTAGGCAGGCGCAGTGGCAGGGGCAGTTTATTATGCAAATTATTATTAGTGTCAGCCGTTGGTACTAAAGGTAAACTATTTGGATGTATTTGTGAAATTGGTCTATTAATTCTTACCTTTGAAGCAGCTTCTCTATCCACAAATTGACTCTTGGGTCTTGATTTCCAAGCACTTGAAGCAGCTAAACTAGCATTAGTTCCCTTTGCGAGAGCATTCGGGTCGAGACTTCTATTAGTTCTTGGTTGGGAATTTTTATTCGTGTTGTTGTATGCCATGGATTCAGTTGATGTAGATGATGAGTCTGAGGTCGCAGACAGGAATACACTTCCATTGTACGAATCTGTCCTCATATGATCCTTCAGTTTAACACTCAGATCGGCAGAGCGATTACTTCTTAACCTCGAAAAGAGTCCCATGTTCCACACTCCTTTATTTAGTCTAAAATTAGCAACAAGAAATTGTTGAAAGAAGGGTCAAAATTGAATCCTTTAATGCAAAATGAAAAGAAAAAAGTGGTGGTTTTGAAAAGGGTGAAGGAAAGAAAGGAAATTCACTAAATTAAAAAACAAAATCTAATGGAACAATTACGTTTTCGAAGGTGGTCCGTCAGGAAAGGATTATTATCTGTGTGATTCTCTTTTTTTTTTCTGCATTTTTTTATTACTTTTTTTTTCTCTAAATTTATTTTATACAGTTTATTTTTTAACTTGATAATTTATTTTTAAACTTTTTTCTACTATATAGCAAGAGGGGGAGGGAGGGTATGAAACCCAAATGCAATTGCTTGGTTTTCAACAACAATGAGAAATATATAACCAGGATAGAGAGATATAATCTAAGATAAATGACTAATTTCGCTAATAGCTATATTTATTTATATTGTTAAATTGCCTCGGTGATACATGTGGTGTGTGTATGTTACAGCGGAAAAAGAGTTCTAAAAAAAGATCTTGTCCATAGCCACACAAAATTTCACTACAAAGTCCTATGATCCCATATTGTTGCTAATACGTAATTCCAGATGAACAATGCAATGGTGCTTAAGCTTCTTTTAATTTTTAGGCAGACTTATATAATTAAACCTCATACATGTTCGCAACAGTTTCCGGTTATGAGAGATTACCTCGTCTTCGCTTTTTCTTGTGAGATACCCGATTTGGCGAAAATGTAAATATTCAGAAAACTGATGTCATTGCTTGGTGATTAGATGTTGTTAAGGTTGTAACAATGGTACCGGGACACCTATGATCACACAAGTTTTGAGGCATGGTTCATATCTAACAGAAATGTAAACAAATCACCATTAATAGCCAGCCTTCTTTTTGACTATTAGAATCTTACTCATATTATTTTCTTCAAACCACATGTATGGCCCGTTGTTACGCACATAATTAATCTTTCATGCTCTATTGTTTAAGTTTATTTTTTAGAATTTTGCATCTAAAGGGGTTATTTATTTTTCAAGCTAACACTTTGTAGATCAAAGTTTCTAAAAATAGGTTCGGAAAAGAATTATAAAACCATATGTGTAAGACAGACGAACAAAAAAAAAAAGAATCAGATCTCCAAACCTTCTAGATCCCTTGCATGATTGGTTGTGTTAGTTTTTTAGGTTATCACACCACTATATACAATTAGTTTTTTTTTACACAAACTTCTCTGAAAGTGAAAACCAACCCGATTCTATATAAAAAAATCCACATGAAATTGCCTTTGAGCCCTTGCTTCCCTATGCAAGCCATTGTTGTTTGTGATGGGCGTACTATTACGTATTCGGTAGGATGATTGCAAAAAAAGAAAAAAATAACCTAGATCGGTATAGGTAATATCCGTAAACGGGAGATCTGACGATTTGAGCCACGTAGGAAAATCATTCCAGACGATCCGTTTAGTATGATTTTTTTAGTCTCGCTGCTCAATGTAGCAATCATTAAAAGGATAAACTATGGCTGAGGGTGTCGCTCTCGGGCGTTAACCCCCTTTCCCGGTTGATCTATTTTTTATTTAATCATTGCTATCTCTGCACACACACATCTGCTTGATAATAATTAGAAATTGTGTTATACCTACAAATAGACCACATTTCAGGTTCCAAGGGGGGAGCTCTTTTTATGTAGAACTACAATGGTGTAGATTGACTGAGAAATTTCAGTTGATCTACTTTATTCATCCCCCCGCATTATTGTGAAAATTTTATTCCCAGCTCTTTCTTCTCAGTTTGAACCAGACAAAGAATGGGCGAAGGAAAACAAAGGAAAATTTAAACTTGTATGGGATGTGTGTTGATGGCAAAAAAATAGAACAATGGGAGAAATAATATTGCCCTCCCTCGTATTCCTCGACTAGTAAAGTAAATCGACAAGCAATTCCTATTTCGTAAAGAAAAAACCCCTGAGTTTGATTCTTTAGGAAAATTCCATTCTGAAATAGTAAAATTAGGGAACCATCTAGCCACAAAGATATTTTGCGTCGATATTTTACTGTTCAATTACGTAAGTGCTATTTCAAATCAATTTTCAATATTCTTATCCATATAAGCCCTCTAATCAATTCCTTCCAAGAGGTATATGTGCTAGATTAAGTATAAAATTATTTCGCTTGCATCCAAACAATTTACTATCGCCTTTACAACTTAGGTTTTCCTCTATTTATCCTTGAAAATCTAGGATTAAAAGAACAAGAGAATTATTATTGAAATACCGATATTTTTTAAATTACTTGCATTAGATAATAAATATCCTTATTATACAGCTCCACAATTTATGAAAGAGAACAAGTAAAAAAAGGGGAGGCGCAAACACATGATAGTAGGATGGGATAATGAAGTGAACCAGCCCTCCCATTCCCTTCACTTGTTGCCCGTAAATGCAAAAGAAAATCAGAATCATTATCACAAGCGTTTTCAACGAGTAAACTGGTTGAAGAAAGGGGTAACCTGATAAATCTTGATAAAAAATGAAGGAGTGAGATTCCAGCTAGACCAGATTACAATTGCTAGATACACGGGGTTGCTATAGATCATTAAAGATAGTCAGTTCTTGATTTGTGTATCAACAATCTTGTACTACAGACACAATCACAAGGACGTTAAAACCGTGGCTAATATGAGTTTATATAGTGATCATATTTTCATCATACTTCTGAGTACAATGATATAAATTGCAAAATTAAGTTTGAACTCTTTTAATAATAAAGTGCAACAAAAGTGGGTAAAAGTTCGGGAATAATTCTTCCAACATTTACTATGCTAATTAGTTACAACAAAATTAAAGGAGATAGCGTATCGTATTGAAGGTTACATTGTTGAAATTTGAAGTGTATCCAAAATGAAGTGACTTGAAAGTTTAACTCCTGGCTAACCCCAAGGGTGAAAGGAATAAAAATAAAAGTTGCCCCACACATATTCAAACGTTTTTTTAGAGCGTAAATTGATAAAGGCGGCCCAGTTATGATAACAACGTAAGGTTAAAAATGTTTTATTTTTCCCTTATCCGTACAAGGAGATGCACCCGAAAGTATAGAGGAAAAAATGGAGGCTCTCGCTTGTACTTATCTTGTGGTTCTTGACCTTACCCCCTATTGAACTACTTTTTCAAATGTAATGGATATAGTTTTGACAAAATTTCCCTAATTGAATTGTCATTCTTTCACTTATTTATAGAAGTATGGTTGAAACTACTTCGAAATATACACAACTTACCAAAACGATCGATATCTATACAGCAGCAAAGAATATCACTGCTCCAGTTCCAAGCTTAGAAATTTCCAACAAAAATAATTTAAAAGATGTTTATGATATTTATATTCGATTGATTAGATTCAATCTTGGGTTACACATGTCGTCACTAGCTTCAAGCTTTACTACGACAGTGCTTGCAGGTACAACTGGTATTGATCAATTTGTTGAATTTCTTCATCAAACACCAGCAGAAGTTGAAAAGGTGGTTTATGAAATCAAATATAATGATTGGATTCGCAGCATTCCTAATTTACGTCCTCGTTTAATAAAACTTGCAAATACTAGTTATGAGAGTCCTCACATTCTATCATTCCTTCAATCGAATGATTGGTTGGATGAAAGTAGAATGGATGATGACTTTAGATGGACAATGTCTTGCAAGCTCCTGAAAGAATTCGATTGCAAGATTGAAGAATATGATGTCAAAATAGGTGCGTTTTCCTTAGGTTTAAATCTTTGGATTAAAGAATTAGAATTCCAATTGCCCCATACGGAAATTTAATTCATAGATTATTTTTATCTCTTTCTTTTGTTTTTTGTTTTATTGGGATTGGCACAGGTTTATAATTCTTAGGGTTCGTTTGTCTTGTTATTTTTGTAAACAATCCAGCAGTGAGCCACCGAGCTCTATGTTATATATCTATATAATTTAATGCTTAGTTGTAAGATGGTTAGACTTCTCAGACCGCCAAATAAAGTTTTCTCAGCACAAGAATTTTCGTTTTTTTGGCTGCAAAATGCCCATACTGAGGTAGCTGCATAAATGCAAAACCGAGGATACGAAAGAACCAATATAATACTAAAAGCAATCGTTTTCTCAGTTGTTCCCAAATTTTCAGATAGTATACTTGGAAAGAACATTCACTAGGAAGGAAACTCCCCAATGAAAGAGAAGGAAAGTAGTCAAGTCATTCGTAACTATTGATATTGCAAGCGAATTCACAATATTTAAATATTTGAATCAGATTAAAGTGGGTAAGGTCAGTTTACAAATAGATGCACATTCCGCAGCAGGCATTATCAAAACTCAATTTTATTAGTTGCTCGAGAAAACAAATTAATACTAAAGATTCTATACATTGAATTTAAATCGTTCTTAAATAAATATACATATTATGACGTTGCTGGACTAAAATCTAACCAGTTCCAATTTCCATTGCTTCCACTGTTATTGCCCGGATAATTGTAGTTTACATTAGCAGCAATTGCCGGATCTAATATCGATATGTCATGGGCAGGTTGAACATGGTTGGGTTGTTGTGAATGATACTGGGAACTCTGTTGTTGTTGCAGTTGAGGAAATGGTGTAGTGCCATGAGATAATTGAGAATCGTTCTGCATGGTCATTGGATTCTCTGTTTCATAGAATTGCCGTTGACTAAAATCAGGATACAAGTTAACACTTAAAAACTTTTCAAATTCGTCCAAATTGGTGCCATTAAGTTGTTGCTGTGGTACTTGTTCTTGAAATGGCACATGTAATTGTGGAGTTAACCTCTCTGGTAAACTACTTGATAATCCTACTGGGGTGTGACTGTTAATTGGGTCAGAACCAGAATTATTCAAATTGTTAGAAGCAACATTGAAATCCAAGAAAGAATCCAAATTCACAACATCTTCGGTAGCCTGTTTATTTGGACTGTTATCATTACTTAAAACTTGGTCTTGATCTAATCCTACAAAAATATTAGTGTTTGTATCCAGAATCTTTTGGTCTTTTTTGTTAATTTTCTTTTTCAGTTTCTTTTGCTCTTTTGTATCCATTGAAGTTGAATTAAGTGGCCTTAAAACTCCATGTAGCTTGTAAAACAACCCACACGCATTACACAACAAATCTCCATTATTTGCCTTTCTCCAGAGCGGAGTTGTTTTTGTTTGACAGTTTGTGCATTGTAAAACTTTTTTAGAATTAGTTGGTGAAGGTGATCTTATTTTGAGCTTATAATCAGGCCTGGTTCCTGCATCAACAGCAAATACACCATTTTTCAGATCACTAGGAATAGACATCGATCTACCAAGACCAGCAACAGAGGTTCCACAATATTCTTCTTGGCTGATTCGTCTAATATGATCAACATAATCAAAATTATCCAAATTAGGATCATTATTAATATTGACAGTCGAATCTCCCGGATTTTTCCTGTTACTAATTGCTCTAGATAAAGAATTAGATCGAGCGCCAAAACGACCACTTGACGAATTAGAACGAACAATAGGTTTGGCAATACCACCAACCGTGGTTCCATTATTTATTGTAGCTTGGTTTTTTTTATTTTGTATTCTCCATGCAATATTGGATATGCGTTGATTATGAGGTAAATAGTTCTTATGTTGGTAAACTTTGTAGATAGCTGGGTTGTTATGGTCAGTTGTTAGATCAGATGGAGCAGGTTGAGGTTGCAGATGCAGATGCTGCATAGCAGATGCATGAAACTGTGAAGGGTTTGCGGTGTTGCCTCCATGGAACGTGGCTGCAGGGGAAGCAGTACCCTGAAGTGGAACTCCCAGCATCAGAACCAGTTGAAGACTTCCTAGGTTGGAAGTTGGAGAAACGTCATTGTTTGGAAATATTGAAGAAACCGAATCAGGTGGGGTTCCACCTTTAGATAATACCGAGGAGGTTGCTGACGTGGATGAAACAATCGATCCTGTTCTATTCATATTTTTTTGTCCTTGGCGAATTCTTTCTTGGAGTTGTCTAATTCGAGTAAAAAACCTAACTTAAGATGTCACGTAAATTTTTTTAGCTTTGCCTGACGTTAATGTGGGCGATGTGTATATGCAATAGGGGATTTTCCTTTATTAATGAAACAAGTTACAAGCTTTTTAAAAATGGCTTTGTTAGCTTCTTTATTGGAGAAAACAAAAGCGATCAGCAAGAAAAAAAGAAATCTGTAGGCAATTGTTGGACTTGGCTTTTTTTTCCTCTTTGTTTTTTTAAAACAAAACGTATTTAGTGCAGTATTCTGCGGAGATATTATTATTTGACTTTAATTAGGACCACCACACACAATTTGACAGCGGGAATAATTTAGAATATTTGGACAGTCGGTTCTATAAAAAGGAAATGTTTCAGATTGTCTCTTCGTAGTAGTACACAGTATAACCCTTTATATAAATGGTAAATGTTGGGTAAGCAGCAATATATGTAATATTTTTAATTTATATTTTCTTGCATTTCTATTGCATTTCTTTTTTTTTTGTTACTGCATTATTAGTAATAAAAAAATTTTTTTGACTGCTTTTAAGTTTTATATGTGGGGGGATTGCGGTCAATTATGCATCGCGTGTAATCCTTATTAATCAATCACTCCAATTTCAGGCATTTCCTAACCTTTTCGTCTAAGCTAAGCACTGGTTGAGCTTGCAATACTAAAGACCGAATTCGAAGGAAATTGGAAATCGAAACCCGAGCTTAACAGGCAAGCCAACGCGGGGTATTCTCTTGTACAAAATATTTGGAAATTAAAATTTTAATTGGTAGCACAACATTTCCGCCGAGAACCGTAAACATCGGCATTAGTTGACCAACTTCCTAGTCGTCGCGGTTAATGAACTTTCTAACTACTCCTTTGTGTGACAAACAGGTATTAAGGCGTAAAAGTGCACAGGACACTAATGGGAAGAATTTTGACACATTGCATATTGAATTTGATAAATTGAGTACAAAAGCTAAAATCCCATGACTTCCTAATTGGGAGATACATTACACTAATATCTAACTTTTAAGAGTTCGAATTTGTTTTTCTCTTGGTTTTTTTCGAATCTTTTTCCTATTTTGTATTCCCTTTTATCACCCACTCATATAACATCAAGATGGCAGACAAGAGAAGAGAAAAGAATCAATACAATTTGCTCAAATCGAAATATGCTTCGATTGGAAATCCAGATACTACAGATACAACAGAATTTTTAACAAATATTCATAAAGATACTATATCGTCATTAGCTCATCACTCTCAATTATTGCTATATAATTCAATTGTCCTTAATCAACATCCATATTTGCTTAAACAAGAGCTAATTAAAAAGATCAACAGCAAAAAAAGTAACCAATAATCCGCCGATCTAGTTGAAGCAAAAGGGAAACAAAAAAAAGCAAACATGAGACTACTTTACCTCTAAGCTTGACCTTGCAACAATGGAGCAGCCTCAGTGGATCTCTGTGACGTTTCACGTAACTTACCAACCAATGCTCCACAACTGAAAATGGTCAACAAAGACCCAATGGTAAGTGCGAAAATCCATTGGAGAGCAAACACTCTGATTGTCAATTGACCAACCATTAATGAAAACATCAAATAAGCAAGACTGAAGCCAACAGCGTAATCATTAAACCAATAAAGCCACAAGATACCAATACCCAAGAATGACCAAATAAAAACATTGGCTAAAATTCTAGTCCATAGCTGCTCCTTAACATGGAACAAAGCTGCACTATTCCAGAATAAAGAATAGAGCAACCAACTAAATGGTAAGGCTGCAACAGGAATATGAATGAAAGCAAAGCGAGTAAATGGTTTAATTGAATAGGATTTATGTTTGGTATACAAGTATGAAACGTTGAAAAGGTTGGCAATTAAAACTATTTCACTCCAAAAGTAGTGTTTACCAAGTAATAATTCCAACCAAACAAATATCAAGGCGTTGAAAATTGGGAAATGCCAACCTAATTCAAGTATGGTTGTTGCAGTTTCTTGATCTGATGCAAATGTGTAGATTGTGTATATAATTTGCTTAACATAAAGTACCATCCAATAGGCAAACAACATCCAGTAATTTGCTGTAAATGGATTAATAAGTTGTTTACGATGGTAAGAATAATGCACAACACCATAGATTGATAACACCAAACTGATTACTGTTACCCCCTGGTATGTTTGTAAATGATTAGTAGTAGCCATTGTATTTATTGATTATAATGTCAATAAGAAGTAGAAGAAGAGGAAGAATATTGATGGGGAAACTCCCCCTTTCACTATTTATAGCTAAGCTCAAAAAAACGTATGACTATATTAGCAACCATAAAAAGAGCAAGGGGCCTTGTTTTCTCCATTTTTTTTATTTTTTATTTTTTTTGCCGCCAATGATAACCGGGAGCCAGCAGATGCAATAGCCCTTGCACTTACGCTCTACAATAGACTGGTATTTGCTTGTATCATATAGCACTAATGCAATGAAACCTTAGAAAGTAATCCATAGTTTATTTAGTTTTGTATTTAAGAACTTACGCGTGTTCAGATTGTTTCAGTAGAACACGGAGAGCAACTTCTGCAAGTCATATAAAAATAAAATAAAGACCTTAATCTTTTGAAGAAGTTCGACTGTGATCTAGCTATCCTCAACATTGATTTTCCCGTAAATTACAAAACAAGTCCAATGAAAGGCAATTTTGTTCAAGTGCGTGAAAGCTATACTAGATGCTGTACATTTCTTTAGTTTAGTACTCGTAGCACTAGCATGATCAATCAAAGACAAGGAATTGCTTCTATTCTCTAGTTCTTGTGATTGGGATTATTCCTATATCAAACGTCTTTGGAAATTGGGTAGATTAAACTTAGTGTGGGTTAATTGTTTTGCAACAATTAGTCAGGGAGACATAACCGTTCAATTTCGATCCGACTAATTTGGGAAGAGGTCAGAGCCTAAGAAGAAACACAGTCCAAACCGGGTTTAACGAATACTCATATTAAACCCAGTACGGCTGAAAAAGAAAAGAGGTCATTTCCAATTACGTTACCCTGTGTACTAAAAAGGTAACTCCGACAAGCGATTTCATATTATTAATGCTTGATTACGTGAAATATTTATCAACTGTTAACTCCGAAATCAGGATAATTAATATCATTTTCAGTAAGCATGTAAATGTTTCTTATAAATATCCCAGCAATCTCTACTTCAATTCACCACTCAATTTAGGCTAATCAAACACAGATTACTTCTTCAAATACTGTTCAAACTGGGTTATTAAAGATGGCTGCTACTACTGTTTTTGTTTCTGGTGCTAACGGTTTCATTGCTCAACATATTGTTAAACAATTACTCGAAAAGGGATACAACGTCGTTGGTTCAGTAAGATCTGCTACAAAGGGAGAAGACTTGAAACAATTAACTAAATCAAGCAACTTCTCCTATGAAGTAGTTCCTAACATTGGTAATGAAGGTGCTTTTGATGAGGCTCTTAAGAAACATCCCGAAGTTACTGTTTTCTTACATACTGCTTCACCGGTTACTTTTGAAGCAACTGACCTCGAAGGAGAGGTAATTCAACCAGCTATACAAGGTACCAGGAATGCACTCACGGCTATTAAGGATCACGCGCCTCAAGTTCAACGTGTAGTAGTTACTTCTTCTTTTACTGCAGTAGTTGATTTTATGAACAACGATCCAGAAACAGTCTATAACGAAGATAGCTTGAATCCAATTACACACGAACAAGGTTTGCTGAATGGATTCCTTGCCTATGTTGCTTCTAAGAAGTTTGCTGAATTAGAAGTACAGAGATTCATGAAGGAAGAAAAGCCAAAATTCAAAATCTCAACCACTCAACCTGGTTATGTCTTTGGACCCCAAGCTTATGCTATTAGCGGTGCATTGAACGTATCAGCCGAGTATGTTAATTCTGTGGTTAATTTGGGTCCCGATGATAAGATTCCCGAAAGCGCAGGTACTTTCATTGATGTTAGGGATGTTGCCAAGGCTCACTTAGTAGCCTTTGAAAAGGTTGAAGCTATTGATCAACATTTGCTTTTGGTGAATGAACTATTTTCATTCGAAGGAATTGTTAATATTATCAGAGATAACTTCCCTGAATCCAAAGTTCCTAAAGGTGATTGGACCAAGGATGAATTACAGAAGAAGGCCTCCCACAAATACAATACTGCCCGTACTAACAAGATTCTTGGATTTGACTATATTCCTTTGGAAAAATCAGTCGTTGATTCTGTTGGACAAATCTATGCATCAAACTAGTTAGACATTTATAGAAATTTTGTTATTTAATGGTTTTGGAAAGGTAATATATAATTATTGGATTCCAATTTGTAGATTATCTCGTGCTATGAATCATGATCGTATAGCTCAAGAAATAAATCAACAATGCAAAACGAACTCTAATTAAGGCTCACTTAAAACTGATCATATATATCGTATTACTAGCAATCCGGTTTCTTCAAATAGGTTGAATCACTTACGAAAAGTCAAATCTTTTCACTACAAAGCTTAAAAAACTACTAACATATTACTAGAATGCAATTAACAAATACCACGATAAGAATTCTTCTCTTTTCCAGCATTATCACCTAATTCATCCACCTTTTCCAATTGTTCTTGATGAATAGCAGCTTCACCTCCTGAAGCAATAGCAACTAACAATTCATGTACGGCAAAAGTATTTGCAGCCGCACCTTTAGCATTGCTTTCCGAAGTAATTTCCCGGACTCTTTCAGCGGCTTCAATCAATAATTCCATGGTTTCAACACAATCTTGCAATAATTTCTCTAATAATCCTAACGACATTGAATTACGAATGACAACTCTTAAAATTTCACGCTCGTTTTCATTTGGAGGCAAGTGATAATTAGGAATAATATATCCTCTTTTCCTTAATAGCAGGGAGAAGATAGTTTGAGGAAGTTCAGGATATTTTTCTTGAACTTCTTTCGAGAATGTAAATGCAACAACTGGTAATCCTGGTTTATATTGTTCATTAGGTTGGAATTCTTGATCATCTAATTTAGTATAGGTTGCTTTCTGTTCTTCCGGGGTTAAACTATGATGAATTACCGAAACAACATCAAAATACTTAGAATCTTCCAAGAAATCAGATAAAAGACGAGCATTGGATAAACACCCATCAAAAACCTTTCTATAACCCTCTCTACCCAAAGTTAAGAAGTTATAATATTGAGTAATTACTGGGAATCCTGGTCTGGAGAAATTCAATCCAAATGTTTCTTCCACACCACCTAAATAGTCAAGATTAAACTTTAAAGATTGTGGTAATAAAGCAGGATCTTTCCAGATCACCCAACCTAACCCACACAGAGTCAATCCAAATTTATGTCCTGAAGTATTGATTGAATCCACACGAGGAATCAGGAAATCCCATTTCAAATGGGGGAATACAAATGGAGCAACAAAAGCACCACTGGCACCATCAACATGAATTCTAATGTCATATCCAGTTTCTTTCTCGACTTCATCCAACAAATTTGAAATTTGTTCTACAGGTTCGAATGAACCAGTGAAGGTTGAACCTACAATCACAAAAATCCCAATTGTATTTTCATCGATATTCTCTTTAATTTTAGTTACATCAATTCCATGTCCTGATTCTTCTGTGACTGGAATTAACCGATTTTCAACATCAAAATATCTTGCAAATTTTTCAAGAGCAACTTGGGCACAAGTAGCCATAATAATATTTGGTTCAGCAATAGACTTCCCCCGTGCTTTCCTCTTTTCCTGCCATCTTTTCTTCAATGCTAACCCAGCTAACATGATCGCTTCGGAAGATCCAGTGGTTGCGGTACCAATACTGTTTGTAACCTTCTTACCAGTAACTTCATGAACCTTGGATGGAGCGTTCCATAAATTGGAAAGAATTGAGATGCACCTGGTTTGAAGATCAATCAAAGAAGGATACTCGTCATTATCAGCTAAGTTCTTGGTAATATTTTCGGTAACTAATTTCAATGAATTGGCACTGATATGGGTGTTGACAAATGAGGCCAAGTTTAATGTAGGATTCCCATCAAGAGAAAGCTTCTGGGAAAGCTGTTTGGAAATTATTTCTTCATTTGAAGATTGTTCAGGAATGTCATATAAAGGAATAGAAGATTCAGCATCATAAACATTCGTGTACTCTTCCTGGTTAGTCAATTTCACCTTGGGTTGCTTGTTAAGGAGTTCATACTCCAAATCATAAACGTCAATGTGTTTAGATAATACCATACTTAATCACGTCTGTCAATGTTCGTTTTTTGCAATAATTATTGTGTGGGGTTAAGAACAGCCCAGAAAAAAAAAGAGGCATTTCCAAGGGGTTTTATAGGGCTTTGTTTGGAACAATGATTTAAGGACTATTTAGCAAAAGGGAGCAATAATTAACTAGCAATTGAAAAAAATCTCTGAATTGAGTAACGAATCCCAAGGCTTAGGGGTTGTTTACCATTCAGCACTGAAATTTTCGTTTCTTGTGTCCACGTTGTAGTAAGCCTTCTTTAGAATTTGCTTTCGTAAACTACACGAGGGTATATAGACGTACCCTGGATCCCCAAGCAACCAAAATACAAATAAAGGCCAAGAGAGTAAGCAACAACTCAATTGAGCTGTACTATGATGTAATCCCAATCTCGCCGATATTAACATCTCAATCGGAATAGAGAATAGTCGAATTTCTGGACTGTCTGTATTGGAAGTGGCGGGAAAAGCCAGAGACCAGACCAGATCAGAACCCAGTTCGTTTCAATTGTCAGAAAATGAGAAAATTATTGAACCAATAAGGTATTCTGTCTTAGTCGACTTGAAATCATGTTCATAAACCCTTCTACTAATCTATGCCACTAAGGGATATCTGATTTTAACATGCTAAGGTTTTCTTTTATTTATTACATTAATTACATAAAATCTATTGAGCTATACGATGCAAACTCATATGATTCCAACAAATTATAGATATATATATGTAGATCACCGTCCTTTATTCATGATTCATGTGGTATAATCTATTCGACATCGTCAAAGTTTTGACCTTCAACTAAATCTGGGATATCAGCTTCAGCTTCGGCATCAGCAGCTTCAGCACCAGCGTTGAAGTCATTTGGGGTCTTACCGGCTTGAATTTGTTCAGCCAATTGTCTCAAGATTTCCAAATTTTCAGCACCTAATTGAGGTAAGATTTGCGGAATTAATTGAGTAATGTTCTTTTCTTGAGGATAACCAGTGAAAGCAAAAGTGTTGGAAGCTGGAGCACCTTGAACACCAACACGGTTGAAATGTAAGACCTTACCATCGTCTCTAAAGAAATTGGCTTCTTCAATACCTTCAATCTTGGTAGCCTTTAATTTACCTAAGGCTTCAAGTAATTTGGTGTCATCTTGTTCAGTCTTGACATTCTTCTTGGCCTTAATTCTGGAACCACCAACCTTTTTGGCAGAAGCCTTTTGCAATTTAGCTAACTTTTCTGGATCAACTGGCATTGTTTTAAATATATATATACTAAATGTAAGATCCTTTGAGAAACCTTTAGAAAAATTCTGCAAGTAGATTGAAAAATTTCGTCGAACTTGCCGTTCTACAAAGCAAAAAAAAAATCCAGGGTTTTGTACAAATACACACGACCTTTAGAAGAATTCAGAGATTAAAATTTTTGCTTCTTACCTGGGGGATCAAAGTACTGCATATAATCTGCACGTGCAATCACTTTACCGAGATAATAGTTGCTTGATTAGTATATAAAAAGCCATAACAACGTTACCTGTTCAACAGAAACAATGGGTGGAATTGTTTTTTAAAAAAGGTTTGTAAACCGAGGAAGTTATCCCTGGACTGGATAACATAGCACATTAAAAGAGTTTGAGGAAGATGGACGTTTTGCGCAAGGGTGTAGATCGTATTAAGAACTACTTACCACCCACGAATTGTTGGTTAATCTTATTATCCTCAATTCCAGTCGCACTTTCTACGGGAACTCTTTTTGTTTATTCAATCTATGGAACTCAACTTGCTGATAAATGTAAGTTAGAAACCGCCGAAGCTGCTAATTTAAATATTAGTGCTACATTAGGTACTGCTATTGGTGCTATATTAGGAGGATATGTAACTGATGTTTATGGAACACAAATACCTATGCTTATCAGTTCAATTAGTATTGCTGTTGGTTATCAATGGGTTTATTTGCAGTATCAATTAGGACCTCAAAGCAGTATCGTTCAGCTACTTTTGGCCATGTTTCTCGTGGGGGTTGGATCAGTGGCTGGATACTTTAGTGCTATTAAAGCTGTTACGGTTAGTTTCCCCAGGTTTAAAGCTAGTGCGCAAAGTATTACCATCGCATCGTTTGCGATATCATCATTATTATTTCTGGTTATTAACACTCATATTTTCCAGGGGGATGCAGAAAGGTTTCTTTGGTTTTTGGCTAATGTAAGCGGATTAATGATATTCGTTGGGTTTGTTTTCATTCGAATTGAAGGTAATATTGTTGAATCCACGAAATTAACCACTGAGAACGAGGACGACGCATTGTCCGAACTGACAAGCTTATTAAGTGATCTCGAACCAAGTTCTAGTACTGTGGTTGATAGCTTGAAACATAGTAATTTAAAAAATACCCTTTTACATCCGATTTTTTTGTATCATTACTTTCTTTTTGCAATTGTACAAGGATTGGGACAAATGTATATTTATTCAGTTGGATTCATACTTAAAGCTGTCCACTATTATTTCAGTCAACAAGGAAATAACCTTGAGTTAATCCCATTACATAGTTTACAAGCACTTCATGTTTCAATTATTGCCATTGCTTCATTTTTAGGAAGATTAAGTTCAGGTCCTACATCGGATTATTTAGTTCACAAATTAAATAGTCAGAGACATTGGGTATTGATCTTAGGATTAGTATTAATGTTACTGGGCCATGTTATGTTAGCCAATAATTGGAATAATACTAATTTCGAAACTGTACAATTTTATATGGCAATTATATCCGTGGTTGTTGGTTATGCATATGGATTTAGCTTTACAAGTTATCCGGCTATAGTTTCCGATATTTTCAATATGAAACATTATTCCCTGATTTGGGGCACAACGTATTCAGCAACAGCGATTGGGCTTCTGATAATGACTAAAGTTTTCGGTTACATTTATGACTTAAATTCCACATTTTGGAATGGTGAGGATTATATATGTGTCCGAGGATTACAATGCTACAATGTTACGTTTTATATCACGTCTGGATTATGTTTATTTGCCATGACGCTTGTATTATTTTATATTTATTATAGTAGATATAGACTGCATCATACATAGAGATATTATACAACACAACATAGATTATAATAGTTAAGTTTGATCTCGGATATAGATCATATACGAAATTTTTACGCCGACAGAAAAAAAAAAGAAAGTCACTCCTGATTTGGGAAATTGATCGCTTGTCCAATTATTCACAACCCTCTTCCCCCCAAAACAAATCCTTGCCTATGACATAAACAACGATGGTGCCCGCATTTCTAAAACCAAGTTCAGTAGTGAGTTACCTACAAACATCCACCTTCAAAAAGCATACTCCTGATTGGATAGTCACCTTCGTTCTTATTGTATATTTCTTTGCTATTGCTGAACATGCTAAACCTTTCCAACGTCAATTTTCCTTAAATGATTTAACTATATCCCATCCATTTACTTTAGATGAACGAGTTACTGGAGTTGAATGTATTTTACTTGCGTTGTTTATCCCATTAATTTCAATATTCTTGGTGTCTTTAGTAAAGAATAATCAAGGCGGGTTTAATTCTACTCATGATACTTTACATGTTTTACAAATTAGTGTATTGGGGTTATTAGTTTCAATGGTTGTTAATGGAGTTATTACTGATATACTTAAGAATTGGATTGCTAGACCAAGACCTGACTTTTTGGCTCGATGTGGTGCTAATGCAGACACCCCCATCAATCAATTAGTTGATATATCAGTATGTACTGCCCCATATGGCTTAGGAGTACTTACGGATGGGATGAGATCAACCCCCTCGGGACATTCTTCAATTAGTTTTAGTGGATTTTTATATTTGACTTTATGGTTATTAGGTCAATTTAAACTTTTAAATCATAAACCTCATCATTTATATAAATATTTATTAGCTGGGTTACCTATTTTATTAGCATGTTATGTTGCCTTGAGTAGAACTCAAGATTATCGTCATCATTTTGAAGATATTATATTGGGAAGTTTGTTAGGGATTGGATTTGCAAGTTGGTCATATCATCGATATTTTAATAGTGTTTTATCAAAGGATTGTGATAAACCTTTGAGCGACGACGAAGAGGAATCGATATTACCTGTTTAAGTAGAGTATCATATAGGAGTGTAATTATGAAACTGTTGTAGAAATTATTTGTAGCAGATTTTATTTTTTCGCGCATATTGGAACAAATCTGAAACGAAATTGTTGCAAAAAAAATTTTGTAACAAAATATTCGTTGCAAATTTAAAACAAGTTCTAAAACAAATTTGTTTCGTTTCAGATGTAACTTGGGAACATGATATAAGGACAAGCGAATACTCCCAGTTTTTAGTAAAATAGGAAGTATTAGTATTAACCAGTTTACCCAAAGTTAACCATGAAATCTATAAAACCTCGTGCTATACTTGATGACGATTCAGATCTTATCGTATATAAAACCTTAACATCAACATATACATTACCTGACCCAACAACTACAGCAGAGGATGTATCTTATATCGAGAAAACAACTGTACAATCATACGTAACTAGAATACCAGTTAAAATTAAAACCAAATTAACTTCAGCGACACCCGTCCCCAACAATCGGGCAACAACGACAGTTCCAATCACAAGTACGACCCCTCAACCCACAAGAGAAAGTATACCATCTGGGCCCACTGAACATGTCTCACCAGTAATACCAGGTCAAAACAATGGAACTAAAGTAGGTCTTGCTGTCGGTATCCCCATTGCTTTATTTTCAGTATTCTTTATTGCATTAGGAGTATGGTATTATTTCCGTAAAAACAACGCTTTAAAAACTGCAATTATGAATAAATTTAAACCCGATGATGATCAAACATTAACAACTTTAGAAAAGGGAGAGATGAAGAATCATAAAGAGAATCCATATTTGCTGGATGAAACAGCTTCAAGTATATTTATGAATCCTGGTCCTCAACATACAGTAAATCCCGATTCAATGAGATATAAATGGAAGAATCGATTAAGTAAAGTAATATCCGTGGGGAATGTCAATGATGAAGAACTGCAACAACAAGAGGTGAATTATAATCCCAATTTTTTTAAACGGATGTCAACAATGACACCTAGTTTTCTTCGGAAATTCAACTTACAGAAACCTGATCAAGATATTCAACCACAAACCCTTTCAATGATTGAAAATACTCATTATAAACCCAAGAAGATCAATCCATTATTTCCAAATCTTCAAATTGGTGAAACTTTAGATCCGGTACAAGGTGGAGTATCACCTAGTCAAGATTTATATCTTGTAATTCGTACATATGTTAAACAACTTACTGATGAATTGACGATTAAAATTGGAGATAAAGTCGTGATCTTGAAGAGTTATTCTGATGGTTGGTGTAATGTAAGGATGGTTCGAACTGGACAAGATTATTATCGCCATATAGATGAAACAACTACTGGATTAGTTCCAAACATTTGTTTACAAAAAATTTAAATATAAAATACATAGTATAAAAAAAACATACACATAATCGTAAAACGTAGTCTAGTAACGCCTGGCGCCATTGGCATTGCCACCATATTCATCATTATACAGATCCCGGGGGATGTTAGCAGGGGGTTTTCTATGAGGAGGATGATGTTGCGGTTGGACTTGAGGTTGATAACTATATTGTTGTTGTGAAGGTAATCCATAACCTCTAAGTTCAGCCGGTGATACAGGAGGTGGAGTACCAGCAGCAGGTCCAGGTCCTCCTCTTGGCATTGAAGTTCCTACTCTTGGAGCAGGAGGGCCAGAGTATTGTTGCGGTTTACGTGGTTGTTGTTGAGGAGGTTGGGAAAGTACTCCTTGTAAGTATTGATGAGGGTTAGGTTGTTGTTGAGGTGGAACAGCACCTCGTGATTTGTTGGCATATCCAGGACCTCCATAAGGTGCAACCGGTTGGAAACCAGGTGGAGTCTGTTGTTTAATGTATTGTTGGGGAGGATACCCACTACGTTGTTGTTGTTGTTGTTGCGGTGGCTGTTGTTGACGTTGTTGTGGTTGAAATTGCTGCTGTTGAGGCTGCTGTTGACGTTGCTGTTGTTGGAATTGCTGTTGTTGACGTTGCTGCTGCTGCTGCTGATGATATTGTTGCTGTTGTTGCTGTTGTTGTTGTTGCGGTGGTGGCTGCTGGCGCTGTTGAGGTAACACCTGTGGTATACGATGTTGTTCTACTGGTGGTAATTTCGGAAGAACAATATCATCAGACCGGGTGAACTGTTCAGGAGATACCGGATAAACTGGATCATGATGTAATTCTCGATGTTTATGTTCTGGTGAAAATTGAGGAGATTGATTTTGGGATGAATTTGGTGATGAAATATATTTTGGTTTATAAAGTGGGGCGCGTGGTGGAGTATCAGTAGAATTAAGAACCTCTTTGTCATTTCTATTAAATGATTCATTTGACGAGTTTTTACTTGATGGAGGTGATGATGTTCCTTGTTGTACAACTTGTGAAAGTCTTGATGTATGAGCTGGCACAGGTGGTGGTGATGGTGAGGATGTTGGAAGTATGGGACTACTTTCTACATCAAAATTTTCCACATTTTTATATTGTTCTTTAAGACTGTCAAATTGTGCCATGGGTGAAATCACAGATGAACTACTTGCACTTCTAGGATCATAACTTCTAGGAACTGATAATCTAGAAGAAGAATCGTGTTTATTCACCATTCCAATTGTTCTAATATCAACCTTTTCTTCACCGTCATCGTCATCGTCCTCATCTTCACTAAATAATTCATCATCATTTGTAGGATATACATTCTTGAGTCCTGCTGATGCTGGTTGTTGCGGTTCAGGTGATACATTTCGATCTGGGACCGGCATTTCCTGATATTTTTGATAAATATCAGCTAATTGAACTGAAGCCCGAGGAGCATTATTGTTTAGTGATAAATCCTTGATGTTTCTATCAAGACCTCTTCCAACAGAAATAGGAGTAGGACCAGCTGGAGGAGGAGCAAAACCAGGCACGGCCATTGATACAGGCAGTAACGGTACCGGCAGTTCTTGACGGGCAGAATGACTCAATTTCGGACTGGCCATTCTTGGTGAAGAACTTGGACTATTTAAGGAATTTATTGCTCCGGAATAACCTCGTTTACTTCCGCAACCTTCATATCCTCTATCTAATTTCAATTTCAAGATTTGTTTTATATTATTGTTCCAACCTTTATTATCCCAAGATAAAAAGCCACTAACTTTAGTCACTTGAGTAGTTACATCTTCTAATTGTAAATAATGTACTCTTGGTAATGTAGGTAATCCAAATAACAACAGATCGGGATCAATTCTATTAGCTTTCAACTTCCAAGGTCTTCCATATAATCCAAATGAATCAAACAAGGGTATAATGAATCGAATTAATGTATCGAACCCCGGAACGGCAGAATGTTGTTCGGGCATAAGGAAAATTGAAGTATATTTAAAATCATCAATTTGCTTTCTAGAAACTTTACTTGATAAACTTGGACTGGTGAAATTTATGTACCCTTTTAATTTCAACATGGTTGAATTATCAATTAATAATGGAGATTCAGGATAAACTGCAGTAACCAAATTACAGTTGGTCACTACCGCCACTAAGGATTTTTTCTTCTTCTGGTCATTTTCATATAGGAGAATTCTCCCTGCTGTAAATGAAGATTTCTTCTTGGAGTTAGAAGGTTCAATCACAGCAAAACATCTCTTCCAAGCCATACCACTTCCATATCTTATACTTATCCAATCTTCATGATTAAATCTTTTTTCTGCCAAGATTGTCTTGATATCAGATAATCTTGAACCACGTGCAGACAACAACGCACCCGTATACGCTTGTTGTAACGAGGCATATTCAAAATTTGATAATCTTAAAGCACAATACCATACGGTTAAATCTTGCAAGGATTTAAATTGTAACAAGTATCGATTCTTTAATGTTGTCGATACAACTATAACATTTTGTAAATCTTGCTTTGCGGCCGGCAATGACGTTGTAGCATTATATGTTGAATCTGTGAAATTAATATATGAAGGTTTAGCAGTTGATAATATTTGTTGTATAGAACTATTATCTTTAAATTTATTCAAGAATGAAGCATCCCAATAAGCCAATTGATTACCGGTTAATATCCCGTAAACTTGTTTCCATTCCCGATCTGCTGGTTTCCCATCACCATTTAAATCATAATATAACATGAATACTCCTTCTTGGTATCGACGATTGGTTTGTGAGGATAAAAGGGTAACTATTGGTATCAATTCACGTGATAATCCTTGTAACGGAGTGTTCGGATCTATGGGGGATGCAGACATTGGTGGGGGAGAAGTCTTCAGACCCGACGAGAACCGTTTCTTAACTGCATTCATTGTGTAAACCTAATTAGTAAAATGTATTAAAAAGAATATAATTGTAGGTTAGGGGGAGAATGTTTTTTTTAAGTCCCCTTTTTTATTTTGGTAGTTGATTACTTCACCAATGTTTAATCAGAATTTAAAAGTCACCCACAATTTTTTCTCAGTCTGGATTTTTTATTTTTATGTTTGTTTTGTCAATTGACAATTATTTTTTTTTAGGTGGCGTATTGTTTGCGCGTTTAAGGCAAGATCCAAGAATTTTACTAATGTTTACAAAAATGTCACACAATACGTCCCACAAAGATCTTGTTAACTATTTAAATTATTCAATTAGATGTGCAATAGATTTCAGTCTTGACAATGAATATAAGTAAATTCGTACTTTTTTTTCTTGGGGTGATGCATTGTTTACCTGTTTACCGTGTTTGTGACGTATCAACTCTTAAAATAATATCGGCCGAATAAAAAATAGGAGAGATACGTTGTTGTCTTGTGAAGTTAGCGTTAAGTATATTGTGCAGAGAACGAAGCGGTAATACTGACCTCAATAATAGATACGAATATATACGATATGGAAGGTTACCAACTGCTTTACAAAGTGTTACCTAAATAGGGAAAAATTATTATAAAGTTTATTTTCTGCCAATTTAGTAACATATTAATGTAGATGCTATATTTAATTTAGAGTTTAGTCGGAAAAAATAGCAAAATTTAAGCAAATATTCTAAGGAGAGAAATTTATATCTACCTCAACTAACAACTTTTCTATGATTCAGTTGTAATTCAATCATATGAGTCTTATATATGAAACCTAATGTATTAAAACTATTAAGTCAAAGTATCTAACAACTTCAATTGTCAGTTTCTTGATTTTTTAAAATTTGTAACAATTCCAATCCTTGTTTTAATTGTTTTTCAGCTTCATCAAAATCTTCAAATTGTAAAGCTGAAATAGCAAATTTTGAATGTTTTTGAACTTGAGTTATAGTATCATTCCTATTTAAAATTTCCCGAATTGCTTCCTTAGTAATAGGAGCTGTGTTATGGTGAGGCTTATTTGAATGTATGGATGAAGTTGATGCTTTTCTAGGTGCTGGAGGTGTATCAGCTGGAGGGAATACATGAATTGAAGAATGTTTATTTATATGAGTTATATCATCATCTGGTAAATAAGTGGGTGCTCCTGGTAATTTAACTTCATCATTACTATCGTTACTATCAGGAGGGAAATGTGGAACCCCTGGTAAATTAACTGTGCTGTCCTCTTCTTCTGCCTCTTCTTCTTCTACTTCTTTTCCCTCTGCTTCTTCCTCTTCTACTTCTTCTTTTTCCTCCTCTTCTACTGGTGCTCCCTTCAACTCATTCAATTCCTGTTCCAACTCTTGTTCCAACTCGGTATCATCTATATCATCGACATACTCAACCTGATCCTTAATAATTCTCGATAATTGATACTTTAACAATTTAATTTTTTCCTTATTTAATTGATTAAATTCTTCAAAATTACCAGCCTTACCTCCAGTTAATTTATCCCAATTTATATCTTCAGAATTTTGAAAAATCGACAACACCGTTAAAAAATTCAAACTACTTCTAAACTTTTGAATAATTGTTGACTTGTTTGCTTTGGTTAATTGACTTAAATTTTCAACACATGAATTAAATAATTTATAAGTGAATGACAATACTACAGTTATGGATAAATTCTTATCTTGCAAAACTTGATGAAGATTTTCATCCTCAGTTGATTTTTTAATTGATTCAGTATCATCGAGCAATTGGATAGTGAATGTTTCAATTTCCTTTGATTTAGTATGGAGTTTATTTGTTAAGATATAGTCTAGGACATAGAATTTACAATAATAACTAACTACGGGATTGGCTTGAGTTAGTTCGAGTGAACGGGCAATAAACGGAGTTATCGATTTGTCTGATTTAAGTTCCTCTGGAATTGATTCAATTGTAATTGACATCTTGGGGGTGCAGGTGGTGTGGAGGCAAGTGTGGGTTGCTTGGTGCTACTGTAGAATATTTGTGTCAGAAAAAAGCTACAGAATTTCAGTATGATGTTTGCTCAATGTGAGAGCATAATAAATATTTATATACACATGATTTATATAAGTAGACTACTCCTTCAAGTCCAATTCAGGCATAGTTAAAATCTCTTTCTCCTTATTTTCAGCTGATTCTTGTAATAACTTTAAAATCGCCGAATCCTTCCATTTTTCAGGCAAGGGAGTAACTGTAAAATTATTAGTTGCCCAATAAAAAATATCCCAATCAGATTCATCCAATAATTGATCATATTCATCTAATTGCTCGTTTGTAAATTGTGTTAAATATTTACTGGCAAATCTACTTAATAATAAATCAGCTTCTAATATTCCTCGTTTTCTCGATTGATAAATTAATCGGGCACGTTTGATATCCATGGTTTCTCCAGTACGTTTAATTGGTTGGATTTTCATGGTAAGGGTATCGGCATCGAGTGGAGGGTTTTGAGGCTTACCGAAATTGGCAGAGGCTCTAATAGTAGTTGTAATGTTTCTCTTTGTGAATCTAATCATGTGTGGGTATCCTTGATCTGACAGGAAGAGGAGAATTTTTCATATTTCATATTTCCGTGGGGCGGGTGGACTAGAGATTTTTTCTCTGGTACCAACTTACCCTTAAAAGTTGAATAAATTACGCGGGCTCCGTCTAGAGAAAGATCCAATCTGATACTATATCTACTAGGCATAATGGGAAAAGCGGTGTCTAAATTATCTAAAGACGAACTAAAACAACTTCGAACCGCCACTTATTTCGACAAACGAGAATTACAACAATGGTACAAGGGATTCATTCGAGATTGTCCCAGTGGACAATTATCGGAAGAAGAATTTGTCAAAGTATACAAACAATTCTTCCCCTTTGGCGACCCCACGCAATATTGTCATTATTTATTCAAAGTATTTGATTTAGATAATTCTAAATTCATCGATTTTAAAGAATTTATAATTGCATTAAGTATATCAAGTCGAGGCACGGAAGAACAGAAATTAAATTGGAGTTTTAAATTATATGATTATAAACGACTGGGGAATATTACATATCTGGATTTATTACCGATTATACAGGCGATATATGATATGATTGGTCCTATGGTGGCATTACCTGATGATGAAAAGACTCCGGAGTTGAGAACGGATAAGTTTTTTAAATTGTTGAATAAAGATAAAGAGAGTGGGAGTATAAGTTTACTGGATTTTAAACGATTGCTGAAGTTGGATCCTTCGATATTGAATTCGTTGAACTCGTATGAGGGACTAGTATAATCTAACAATTTCGCTTAACTGTTGGCTTATTTGGTGTATGTCATAATAAATAGAATATATAACATAACATTCAGTTTCACAACTGAGTGATAGCGAATTTGTAAGTTATTACTCAGTTGTATATTACTGAGTAGTTAGGTGCCACTTGGTATAATTGTTAGGAACCACTTGTTAAAGTAAAATAAAGCTGCGTATTGTTAACCCTGTTAATCAAATGCATTATGCACATAATAATATATATTTTATATCCAATTATGCAGGTAATATATTATTTACAAATATATAGCAACAGTATAGTTATCGTTTACATATATATAGTACAAAATTTATATATCTAGTAATGTACATTGTTATGAAAAATCACAACGAATCAGTCAGTTAACATCTCTGTTTAGCCAGTTCCTGGTTAACTTCAATGTTCAACTTCGCTCTCGCTCAGGTTGTCCAGAGTTACGAATTCGTTTCCACCGCCAGTAACAACCCATCCAACAATTCATCAACTTCATTTATATCAACACCAGTACAAATACTAACCACTTTTTTAAACTTACAAGTCAATTCATTATAATCATTCAACAGGGCCAATTCATTAGTTAATTTCTCATTTATTTGTTGATATGCCTTAATCCTCGCTTTCAAACTAGTTTCATCATCTAATGATTTTATAAACTCGGGGTTTTGTTTTAAATCTTCTATTGATTCTTCATTCTTCATTCTTTCATATAATGGAGCTATTATAAAGGGGTCGGTTTCTATATCTTCTTCGGACTCGTCCTGTTTGGCAACGAGTAACTTATCGGTGATGTTTGCAATTTGGAGTTTCAAGTTATCCAATTCAACAAGTTTGGATTTGATTTTGTTAACTACAAATCGATTGTTGCCCGTGACGATTGTGATATCATGTAAGGATTTATCCAATGATTTAATTTGTTCTCGTTTTGAATTCAAGATTGAATCATATTCACTGTTTGTATTATTTAACAATTGTTGAATACTTTGGAAAATCTTACTGGAATTGTTGGTTTCGATTTTGGGTGGATGAGGTATTGTTGAATTTATACTTAATCGTTTATTTAAAAATTCCAAGGAAGTTTTAATCAATTGAAATATCGGTTCACTTTCTTCTTCCTCCAGTTTCACAATTTCAAAATCATTAGGTGTTACACCCGTCTTGTTTGCAATGTTTAAATCCGCCCCGAATTCTCGTAAGATCTTAATCATCCATTTGTTTTCTCGTTCAATTGCTAAATGCAACGGAGTGTTCCCCTGTACATCCTGGGAATTAACAATGTTCTTGAATTGATATAAATAATCATCATTTTCAAGCAAGAATTCCACAACTTTGGTCATATAAAACTTGCAATTGTCAACAAGCACTAAATGATGTAGTATAGATTGATTGTTATTATCAAATAGTAATAAATTAGGATATAACCAATTCGTCAACAATTCCAAGAAATTCCCCTGTTCCATGGAATTTGTAACTTGAATTGTTGAAACCAATGGAGATTCACCTGAGTTGTTCCCCCGGATTGGGGAATTTATCCCAAGGTCAATAAATGCTGAGACTAAATTAATTGAAGCTAATGTTGCTGCAAAATGCAAACTTGTTTGTCCCTTGTTATCCAAGGGAATATCCTTGACAATACCCGTTGACAAAGTAGGTTGCAAGATCAGAAGAATTTCTTCAAATGTGAGTTGTTGTTGTTCATCTCGTTTGAAAATCTCCCCCAATTTAACCTTTAACTCGGTAGTTGTCTCAGTGCTATCAACTGTAATTGGAGGTAAAGTATGCGGATAATTTGGATTTTCTTCAACATCAACTTTCTTATACTCAATCTTTTGTTTCTTACTAGGAGAAGCCAACTCTTGCTCCGTCTGTCTTTTATTCACTTTAGTTAAATTTTCAACCTCATGAACATCAATTAAAAACAACTGCTTTACAAACTCATAAATATCAAATTTCAAACAGATCCCCACGGCCTTATCATACGTGATCCAAACCCCTTGTAAATTCCCATCCTGATGCGTTCTCCAATCCAAATATTCATTGGTATATTCAAGATTATTGACAACTTCACCATTTAGGAAATTCTTTACTTGTAATTCAGTGAAATACCCCAATTTAACCAAAATCTGCAATAATTGACTGACGTTAACATATGAATCCTGAACCCGTCTCAATATAATCAACTCACACGTTTCCTGCTGATTGAAAGTTACGTTAATTGTTAATTGAATTAATTTAATTGATGAATATATCGCGGAATTAAGAGTGTATGTGAAGGATTTAATGGTGGGACCGGTGCCTGGGTGTAAATGGGTTGCATCTAAATGATGTTGAATGGAGTTGGTGGTCAAATCACCAATATTAATCGGGGAGTCCATGGTATGCAAGTTGATATATACTAAGATACGGTGTAGCGTAGAGTGGAGGGTGGAGTGCGTTTTTTGTTGAAGAACTTCGCGTGGGTGCAGCAGCACATTACACGTAAAACCTGTAATTTTCCACCTGAAAAAGAAAAAACCAAACCTGTAAAAGGTACAACCTTTAAGATGTAATTCTTTTACACCTTTTCTGCATCTTTGTACATCATCACCTTGTTACAGACACTTATATTCAACGGGTAAGATATTGATAAGGTAAGATGGACTATTCAAATAGAGTCAATTCCAAGAAGGGAACAGGATCAATAATATCCAACGAGGAAGAGAAAGTCCATCGAAAGAAACGAGTTCAAGAATTAATCTCACAAAACATCTTAAATCTCGATACCGATCCTTATGTGTTTCGAAATCATTTAGGATTCCTTGAGTGTAAATTATGTTTAACTACTCATATAAATGAATCTTCCTATATATCACACCTAACTGGCCAAAAACATCGTTTGAATCTTGAACGAAGACGGATCTTGAACGATAAATTATCTCAGAGTAAGGCACTACCTAGTACGGTTTCTATCAGTAATATACCTAAACGAACTTGGAAGAAGATTGGGAAACCCCAGTATAAGATGGTTAAAATAAGACAGACGGAGACAGATAAATTAGGGTTGCTAATTACGGTGAAGTATCCAAATATTACAGTAGATGAACCAATGTTTAGAATAATGTCATATTATGAGCTAACTTCAAAGAATCAAATAATGTCACGGCAGTTTATAGAAAAGATAGAAGAGCAAGAAGAGGAAGGAAATGATGTTCAATATTTAATAGTGTCAGGTGAACCATATGAGAATATTGGGATAATTATTCCTAATAAACAAATAGATAAACCTCAAGAAGGGATGTCGGAGAATTATTGGTGGTTTTGGGATAATGATATCAAGGAGTTTTACATACAATTTATTTTCAACTGAGCGATAACCGAGCGATAGCGAGGTGATCTAAGCCAGTGTGTTATATATATTTGATATTGCGAAGATAGTGCCAGTTTGTCACCATATATAGATTTGAGAAATAACGAATAAATAATGTGTATATTACTGAAACATGCAAAATATGCTGTATCCCTTTCTCGCTCTATTCTTAACGTGACATTAAGATATCTGTCCTTAGTTGATGTACATGTACAATTTGTAAGCAAAGCAGCACACTACAAATCCGCGGCACAAAAAACGCAGTCTCCCCCCGCCGACAGCGGATATTCCAACCGAAGAAATTTTCACAATTTATTTCTGTGTCCCCCAGGAAAATGAACACCTTCTGGCTAGTTTCCCTCTTAATACTCCTTCAAGCAATGACAAGTCAAGATGATCGAGATATCCAACATGGATTTTTAGTCCGATGTGAAGAAGCATATAATTTAGTTCAGGGGTTTTTAAATGACAGTTTGTCTTGGTCACCTGTCCCAACTAACAAACCTGGATTTAAATATGATCTGGAATTACGAGAGATAGTTAAGGAGAAAGTGTTGTTGACTATGGAGAATCTAGAAATATCAATAGATTTACATGGGTATGTACATTAGCTATATCCTTTACTTTCTAGGTAACGCTTGGTAGCTGTCTTACTAACACATTTAGTCTTGAGGAAATTGCAATTAGTTATAATGGAGGTAAAGATTGTCTAGTTATGTTAATTCTCTTACTTGCCACAATTCACAAGAAATTCTCCTCATCAAACAACCCAAGTTTTAATTTCTTACCACGAGATTATAAACTTGATTCAATATTCATTAATTCCGAACCACAATTCCCGGAATTATTACAGTTTATAAATAATTCAACTACATACTATCACTTGAATCCCATAATCATAAAGTCTTCACTCAAGGAAGGATTCGAATACTACCTTACCCAAATCAACCCTAAAGTCAAGTCCATAATTATAGGAATAAGATATACTGATCCCTATGGAGCCAATCTTCATTACGAACAACCAACCGATCATAATTGGCCGAATTTTCTAAGATTACATCCCATTTTACACTGGAATTATATTGATGTTTGGGATTTCTTAATTGGGTGTAATTTGGATTATTGTGATATGTATGATCAGGGGTTTTCAAGTCTTGGTGGGATAAACAAGACTGTCCCAAATCCCTATTTGAAACAAGGGGAAAAGTATTTACCCGCTTATATGTTGACGGAAAAAGCCGATGAACGAGAAAGATTAGGGAGATTAACTTAACGCTTGTATGTATATACATTTAATAAACCAACTGAGAGAAAGCGAACGTTGAAATATATATATAAAAACTCTTTAAACTGAGCGAAAATTAAGATATATCCAAAGAATTGCAAAGTTTTCTATATACATCTTTGGATAATTTTCACTTCTCTCAGTTTAAACATATATATTCAAACTCTAGCTTTGCTCAGTTATATATATATATATAAAACTCTGTAAACTCTGTATAAACTTCGCAAACTCTGCATAACTTCGTATAAACTTCGTATCAACTTCGCTTTCGCTCGTTGATACTCAGTTCCTCCTCTTATTACTATGAGCACTCTTTACCAAAACATTCCTAAAATACTCTTCCGAACAAGGCCCCACTCCAATCTCACCCAACCCCCGTTCAGCACTAGTATACCCAATCCTAATAGGAACATCACTAGATTGATTATTCTTTTTCAATTCCAATGTGCGTAACTTCAACACCAATTCAACTTCTTTACGATTATTCTCATCAATTAAACTTTGTAAATATTGTAAATACTCGACTGATTTAGTCAAGATTTGTCCTTTATTGGGCTTGCCGTTTTTCGATATCTTCACGGCACTATTTAAATCTTCTTCTGATCCTTCCACATCCTCCCTGTCTTCTCTTGTGGCATCCTGGAAGAATTCTCCCGGTATTAACGTGGACAATTCCTGGATTTTCTCATTTATGTTATCCCTTCGTTTCCGTTCATTCCCCTGGTCAAATTCATCTTCGTCGTCATCACTACCGGGGTTCAGCTTCACAAAGGCGGAATTCCTCCGGGATCGTGGTTTGGAAATCCCACTGTGACTGGTGTTCCCGCCTATTCCTTGTAGGGATTGACTAAGTTGTTTCTTGATGTCTAACCCACCTCCAGTTAATAATTGATCAATATTGTCTTGTTTGACATTTGAGGGGGAGTTTGAAGAGGATTCTTCTGAGCCTGATCCGGACACGGTGTCGGAATTATTCGGGTTGGCTTCTGGTTTAAGATATGAATCTTTAAATCCTGCAAATGACATTACTACTCTGCTAGTTACTACTTGTGTATAATACTGGTTAAGTGTAATTACCGGTTACCTTGTAGTGCTCCCCCCTGGTTACATCCCACACTTGATACCAGCAAGCAAAAAAACAATGGTCGTGCAAAACACAATTTCATATCTCTATTTACAATTAAACTACTACTAACTAGCTAGTTAAAATACCCACCTCGGGCACCCAGTTTATCCTTATATGGATTATAAACAGAAACTGATTGTAACAAAGTAGTCAACTCATCAAACTTTTCCTTAAACCCCGCGATTCTATTATTATCTTCTGCAGTAAACAACCTTGAACTCTTGTTATATTCCAGATTGTTATTCCGTAATGCCACACTTTCATCAATCACGACTCGTAAGATCTGATACGTGGTGAAATCACCTTGATACCCTAACAATCTCATTTCCGTAAATGTCAGTTCAAACTCCCGTAAGTCTAAATGTCCTTGGAATACCCAAATGATGCGTAAGATTTCATTATATGTAGTTTGATTAATTGAGAAATTGTATAGCTGTGGATTTTGACGTAACTGGTTGAATATCGTCATTGCCAAGGTCCCATTTTGGAATTTAAAAGTGAGGAGTTTCAAAGTATGGTTGAGGATTGTCGGGATGGTTAATATGTTGATTATTGGATGGGTTGGGGTGTCAAGTGAGGATTGTTTTATAGTTTCCATGATTTCATCATGAACTTTCCCCCATTTGTGTCTATTGGCATCGATAAAGATGTCTCGAAGATAGACATCACTTTCTCCACTAGTCAACTTCAGCAACGTATTGTCAAATATCGGCTTGATAAACTTGTACAATTCCTGACTTGTACTCAACTCATTCATGATTTCAAGCGTAGGGGAAAGTGCATTGGCAGTATAGTCATACAATTGTTGACGTAATTTAAAATCTAGATTCAAGATGGTGATTCTTTGACTGGCAAGTGAAGGTCGTCTTTTATCATTTTTCCAAATCGATTTATCATGCATATCCTTGGCGAATCTCCCCAATGTTTTCACATCACTAGTACCAGGTTTAAATAAACTTTGAACAGTAAGAAATGTCTTGTCTTTGGTTATTTCCGGTTGGGTAGGTGTTTGTAAAAGCAGATCCAAAGTTATGGAGTTTTTCTTGGGTTCTAAATTACTAAATAACTTATCAAATGTACTTTCTGCGGGGTCATTGGAAGTGGGTTCATTTGGTTGTGAATTGAATAGTTCAAATGCATTTTCAGGTTGTTCTTGACCTGGTTGGTCAGTGTCGCTTGTAGTGTTTTCCCTTGGCACTAAATTGGAGAATATCTGGTCAAATGTATCTACTGGTTGATCTGAAACTTGTTGTTCAGAGTTGTTTGCATTCAAATTGGACAACAACTGGTCAAATTCACTTTGTGGTTTATCTTGTTGTTCAGTATCGTTGTTAGTGTTTTCGGTCGGTTCTAAATTAGAAAACAACTGGTCAAATGTACCTTCGGGTTTATCTTCTAAATTGTCAGTTAATTGTTCAAATGCTTGAAAATCAGTATCATTTTCCAAATCAGGCATATCATCAGGCAATTCAATATCAGTATTCCCCCCTTGTTCCTTCTCTACTTGCTCTTGTTCAAGTTCAGATAATTCCTGTTCCAGTTCAGAAACAGGTACACTTTCCTGACGATGTTCATTAACATATTCAAATCCTTCAACATCATCAACTAATCCGTCCTCACCAATCTCTTCCAATTCCTCCTCTAATTCAAATCCTTCCATTTCCTCATCGATTTTCTTTACATCTGAAGATTTCTCAAAATCTTTCCAATCAATTTCAAATTCTTCATTCTGCACTTGCTGTTTTGGTGTAAGATCAGGTAGTTTAATATTGTGCTTGGGTAAGGAATATGTGATGTTTCGAGTTAATATCCTTACTGGTATGGTCCTACTACTATGATATCTTAGTACTTGTGGGAGTATTCTCTTCATTGTTGGTGGTGTATACTGGAGAAAGAGAGAAGCATCTCTTGTGATATTTTTTTTCTTTCCTCGAGATGTTACTTTTTTTTGCAGCTGTACTGAAGATGCCCCACCTTCCTACACCAGTGTGATATGGGAAATAGTTTGAGTTTTTAGTGTGAGTTTTTAGTGTAGTTGAGAAAGAATTGGCCAGACTTGACTGATAATCACTCAATTCACGTTAAGCTGTGAGAACCATAGAGACTTTACTCAGTAAAAATATATATAGTTTAAAGGAATTTGCTTCCGTGTTGTGCAAGGATAAGTACAGGAGATGACTACATATTTACTAGTTACTACGATACCCTGTATTATTTCTCTTGTATGCAAAAGTTATATGTATTCTGTATATTCCTGTATATCTACTTAGGAGGCGGAGTATTATAATCAAACTCAACAGGAGGATCTTCATACAAGGGAGTATTCTCCTCAGTAATCAATTCACTTTCAATAACATTCAATTTCTCCTTCCCAATTTCAAACTCCCGCAAATCCAGATCTTTCAACTTACACGTTAAATTACTCCTACTGCTTTCAAACCCCTTATGTGGTAATTCCCACAGATCACCTAATTCATTCAGTAAATAACTTGCCACTTCATCACAATACCCTAACAAACTAACATCAAAATTACAATGATCTATTGGATCTTTATTTATTAGGATCTGGGGGATATGTTGAGGCAATTTATCAACTATATCAGCTACAGGGGCAACTTTTAATGATGTTCCTATACTGATTAACAAATCACATGTTTGAATATCTTGATTGATCAAATCATGGAATAGTTTCGGTAATGATTCTCCGAAGAATGTGATATCCGGTTTGAACACTCCGAAACTCTCAGCAAAGTAATGATCGTCGTTTTTCTTAATCAATGCGTCTCTTCTCTTGATACATTTCGGACACATTGGAATCTCCTTGGCTCGAATCTCGGGGAATATCGTGTCACCCAGTACTTGATACCCACACGAGACACACGTAGCACTAGCGAATGATCCATGACACTGCACTAGCTTATCTCGATCTATCCCGGCATAACTTTCTAAATTATCGATATTCTGAGTATAATTTCGTAACAACTTCCCCTTGGATTGTAATAATTGAATGAATGAATGTAAGGGACTGTATATCTTCCCCGGTGGTAATATCATATATGCAATTGAATAAAATAAACTTGGATCAGCATGGAATATTTGTAAATCAAATACTTCCTGTGCATCATTCAAACCTAAATGTTGAACTTGTGAATAAAACCCCTGTGATGATCGGAAATCAGGAATTCCTAAACTGGTGGAGATCCCAGCTCCGGTTATAACCATGATCTTGTTACTGTTTTGAATTAGGCTGAGAACATCTTGGATACTTGTGACATTGGTTAATCTACTTCGTATAGATTTAACTTTCATCATGGCGTGATTTAACACGTTGATAAATTCCCAAATGTTGGAATTGTTAGGTTTGGGAAGTTTCCTAGGGATGAACCCTAATTGAACAATTAACTTGATAATATCTTCACTTGATGCCGCCGTGGGTAAATATCGTTCTAAAAACTTCAAATTTCCTTGAGTCTTGAGATAATTTCTCGTTTCTACAATCAATTGATGTGGGACATTCTCAGTATTCACCGAAACCAGTTCAAACTCCGAGTCACTCAGATCCTCCTCTTCACTCTCACTGTCACTCCCACTCGACTCTGCCCCATTATCACTGGTCTGGCCGTTAATCACCCTACCAGAAGGCATAGACAACAATTCAATCTCCTCATCCAATTCCTCATAATAATGTTCTTTCTCCCGTTCAGTGGGGAATTGAGGTAATTGTGCCAATTGAGGGTCCAGTGAATGATTGGATTGTACATGCTCGGGATCTTCTTCCGAGGAAGAACTATCTTGAGGTTCGTGCTCTTCTTCCTCTGAAGAACTATCTTGAAATGGGTCAATTGAAAGTTTACTATTTTGTACTGGCTGATCTGTTCTAGGTCGTTTAATCGGCGGTGTGTGTTCTTGATCTGACTCTGAATCTGAATCTAGAAGAATTATCTCATTATTACTCATAATCAAGATATTACAATAACCAATATGTTGTGTCTGTGTCTATAAGGCGGATGCTAGTTGCTTGGTATATGCAGATGAATTCGATAATGACGTAACTGATGTCTATAAACCTTGTCAAGAACGTTTGTAATATTTTTTTGCAATTGCTGCTAGAAATCTTGGATTGGGGTTATGTGTGTGGTTAAACTTGTCACTCAATTTCTGAACCTTCCAGCGCAATCTTGAAAATCTAAAATAATATTTGGGGCGTGCACTTTTGCTAACACTGAACTACATACAGAAACTTGCAACCAAAACTTTACCTTGGGTTGATTTTCGAGTTAATAGGTTTGTCAATGGCAAGGTGTAAGTTTACAATCTAAGGGTAGTATTTTAAACTAAGCAAGTAGCATATGTAGAAGTAAGTCATGACACGTGTTTTAGATAGACATTGCCCAAGGCAAGTAGACACATAAACCAATAGACAAATACATACAAATATAAAACTCTAGAGAGCAAATTTCTATAACGTTGCGAAAGATCTGTAAGGATTAAAACTAATTGGGAATGTAAATTGCTCTGGTTTAACCAACGATGTATAACCTGTAACACACCAGACAAAAATAATAAAATTGCAAAACACACGCGGCGCTTGAAAAATAGTTACACAAGATACAAACTGCGCCTGCCACGTCAAGCATTTACACACTAACCAATTAATTATTTAAAGATTGTGCAAAAAAGTTTAAAAGGTAAAATGGTCTAGACTTCTGTACTATCTTGTGTCAATTGAATCACACTCACTCCCCAGGCGTGTGGAATTGAGAAATTATATTTGTCTGCTCGACATTAATTATTTTCTAAATCTCTAACGTGTCCATTCTTTGTTCACTTTATTTTCCACAAACAAAAAAAAGTCAACAACGAAAATTTAAAAAAATTCTGGCTCCTAAATTTCGACATTTCTCAATTGTGTCTGCATTTTATATCAATTGGCTTTTCTTTACTTAGCTTGTTCTTTCTTTTCTTTGTTTAAAGGATATATCGGTGATTATGTTACAAGACGTTCAGTTTATTACTACACCTGAAGCCAAACCACAACCGGCTGCTTCTAACCAATGTGGTGTTTGGACCAGTGATTCTCCTGCAATTCATAATGCTCCCTTACCTGCCGACGGACCAGGATCTACTTCATTCTCCAATGTTGTCTTATTATCCCTTATCACTTTAGTCCCAGCTTATATTGTTCGTAAGATTGGCTTGGGTTTCAAGACTTGGATCTTGGTTACTTTATTAACTTCCATTCCTATCTTGTTAGCCTATTGGACAATCATGTCTACTTTCTCCCCTCGTATCAACGACAAGGTCAAATATCCAAATCGTCCAATTTCCGAGTATTTGGAATATCACACTGAGGAATTGAAAGCCAAGTATGAAACTTCAAATGGCGGCAGGGGAAAGAAAATCCCTATTGAAACATTCCAAGAATTGTTTTTTGAAGGTAAAGTTAGTTTTAAAGGTGATTGTTTAGATATTTTGGAATATAAACATGATTGGGCCACGTTCCAATTCACATTATCCTTGTTCAGATTCTTCCTCTTGGGAATGATTCCTGAAGTTATCTTGCATTCTAAATCTCAAGATGAAGAACAAGTTAGAGAACATTATGATCGTGGTGATGATTTTTACACCTGGTTCTTAGGTCCAAGAATGATTTACACTTCGGGTGTAATTAGTGATATCACCAAGGAAGAGACTCTCGAACAAATTCAAGATAACAAATTGAAAATTGTCGCCGATAAAATCGA
The DNA here is from genome assembly GCA_001657455.1 of Spathaspora girioi. Taxonomy (NCBI): domain Eukaryota; kingdom Fungi; phylum Ascomycota; class Pichiomycetes; order Serinales; family Debaryomycetaceae; genus Spathaspora; species Spathaspora girioi. The sequence continues at coordinate 107,372 of LQMS01002371.1, read as the reverse complement.
CTTACATAAGGATGAACACGTTTTGGATTTAGGTTGTGGTTGGGGTACTTGGGCAACTTATGCCTCATCTCAATACGGAGCTAAAGTCACTGGTATCACCTTGGGTAAAAATCAAACTAAATGGGGAAACACTTTATTAAACGATTATGGAGTTTCCTCTGAACAATCAAGAATCGTCTGTGTTGATTATCGTGATGCTCCTAAATCTTCCAAACCAAATGGTAAATATGATAAAATCACCTGTTTAGAAATGGCCGAACATGTCGGAATCAGAAGATTCACCGCATTCTTACAACAAGTTTCCGACTCCTTGGAAGATGATGGATTATTCTACTTGCAATACGCCGGATTAAGAAAAAACTGGCAATATGAAGATTTAAACTGGGGGTTATTCATGAACAAGTACATTTTCCCCGGTGCCGATGCCTCCACTCCATTAAGTTTTGTCGCTTCCTGTTTAGAATCAGTAGGGTTTGAAATCGTCAGTGTTGATAATATCGGAGTTCATTATTCTACAACATTATGGAAATGGTATAGAAATTGGTTAGGTAATAAGGATAAAGTTGTGAATAAATATGGTGTTAAATGGTATAGAATTTGGGAATTCTTTTTAGCTAGTTCAACCGTAGCTTCAAGAAATGGTACTGCTACTTGTTATCAATTTGTTTTAAGAAAGAATTTAAATTCTTATAGAAGAGTTGAATATATTCCTAAACAAAAGGGATTATTGGCTCCTGTTAGTGAAGGAACTCAGTGGGCTAAAGAATATAACAACTTTTACTAGTCATCCTATTAAAATAGTTTCGGTATATATATCCGTATAGCTAATTATATTGCTGCAAAATTACCACACACTTATCAAAATCTCAAATTATTTTTCTTGGATAACCTCGGAGTTTTTCTTTTTTTTTCTTTCTTTTTTGCAAGCTCGGGGTTTTCTCTATTTTCATGGCGGTGAAGAAAGTTGTAGATAAAACTTCCCCCTTGAGAGGGGTTTCAACAAGTTTGACTTCTTTCGTTTTCGGAGTGAGCTTCTTATTCAGATAGCCGCTTAACCTCGGAGATCTCCTAACCAAAACTCAACGTTTTTAATTTTGGTACCCACCGTCAACCTAGGCGGGACTCCATCTCAAGCATACCTCAAAATTATTTACTTCCATTCATTGCAATTGCAATTGCAATTGCAAATGGTAAATTGAAAAACCCAAGGCAAGAGTTAAAAAATAGAAATTTGTTCACTCCGTCTCCCCCACAACTTAACCGCGGATTCACTAAAATCATTCGATTGATTTACTACTGCGGCAAGGATGTTACTCCCGGCCCCGACGCTCGGAGTGTACTGAAAAACCAACATTTATTTTTTTCATATGACTCCCCGGCCGAGTCAATTTTTTCATTGTACCTCTCCTTCCGTTAGAACGAGACCTGCATATAATCCAATTCTGGGATTGTTTGCTTCTTTTATCATGCGGAAAAGATGTTACGTTAAAAATAAATTTGCAAAAATATTCTGGGGTAATTTTCAAGTCGTTTATGGTTGGTCATTTCAACCCTCCGTGGGAGAAAACTATAAATTGAAATAAATTCCTCTTTTCAACTTGGCCAATTTTTTTTTTCAAAATTTTCTTCTCTTCTTTAGTTTTCTATAGAAATAATTATAATGTCCTCTCCATTTCCAAAAACTGCTGATAAATTAAAAGGTGTTCAAATCTTGGGTGCTGTACCAAGTGAAGCCAAACACATTCTCAATGCCGAAGCATTAGGTCTTGTTGCTACTTTACATCGTGCATTTGAAAGCACCAGACAAGAATTATTAGCTGCCAGAAAGACTCAACAAAGATTAAGAGACGAGGGAAACTTGCCTGATTTCTTACCTGAAACCGCCTATATTAGAGATGACGCTACCTGGACTGGTCCCCCATTGGCTCCTGGTTTAGAAGATAGACGTGTTGAAATCACAGGTCCAACTGATCGTAAAATGGTTATCAATGCTTTAAATGCTGGTGTTGCTACTTATATGGCTGATTTTGAAGATTCCTTGGCTCCAACTTGGCACAATTTAGTTGATGGACAAGTTAATCTTTATGACGCTGTTCGTAGAGATTTAACTGCTAACATTAACGGTAAAGCTTATGCCTTGAATTTAGATCCAGGTAGACGTATCCCTACCTTGATTGTTAGACCAAGAGGCTGGCATTTATCGGAAAAGCATGTCTTAGTTGATGGGAAACCTGTTTCCGGAGGGATTTTTGATTTTGCCATTTATTTCTACAACTCCGCAAAGGAAAGTTTAGCACAAGGTTTTGGTCCTTATTTCTACTTACCCAAGATGGAACATCATTTAGAAGCTAAATTATGGAATGATATTTTCAACCATGCTCAAAACTATATCGGGTTACCAAGAGGAACCATTAGAGCTTCAGTTTTGATTGAAACTTTACCTGCTGCTTTCCAAATGGATGAAATTATTTATCAATTGAGACAACATATCGCTGGTTTAAACTGTGGTCGTTGGGATTATATTTTCTCCTACATTAAATCATTAAGAAACCATCCGGAATTTATCTTGCCTGATAGATCTCAAGTTAACATGACATCTCCATTCATGGCTTCCTATGTTAAATTATTAGTTCATACCACCCACAAGAGAAAAGTTCACGCGTTGGGAGGTATGGCTGCACAAATTCCAATCAAGGACGATCCAGAAAGAAACAGATTGGCTTTGGAAAATGTCGCCAAGGATAAATTAAGAGAAGTTCAACGTGGTTGTGATTCATGTTGGGTTGCCCATCCTGCTTTAGTCCCCGTTGTATTGAAGGTTTTCAATGAACACATGAAGGGACCAAATCAAATTGATTTACCTCCAAGACAACCATACAAGAAGATTACTCAACGTGATTTATTAAGTCCATTTGTTAAGGACGCGAAAATCACCGAACAAGGTATTCGTGCCAACATTATCATTGGTATTCTTTATATTGAAGCTTGGTTAAGAAATATCGGATGTGTTCCAATAAATTACTTGATGGAAGATGCCGCCACGGCTGAAGTTTCAAGAACTCAAATTCATCAATGGGTTACTCATGGAGCCAAGACTGAATCAGGTAAAGTCATCACTAAGCAATATGTTAAACAATTGTTGGAAGAAGAATATGCTAAATTGGTCAAGAATGCTAGACCAGGTAATAAGTTGAAAACAGCTTATGAATATTTTGCTCCTGAAGCTTTGGCTGAAAGATATTCGGATTTCCTTACTACTTTGATTTATGATGAGGTTACTACTATTGGTAGATCTGTTCCTGCTGAAAGATTATAGGTTAGTTTGCTCTTATTTATTGTTTCTATTTATTAAACATATGAGTTTATCTTGATAATTCTGTACCTAAAAATTTCTCTTTCCCGATTATTATAGAGTAAGATCGATTTTGGCTGCAATTGTAAATGATGAATGCCAAACTTTAGCCACATTATTGGGTTATGTATATCCGAGTTATTTTTCAACCTGATATCCCGGTTTTATCAATATCTTCACCCCATGTCAAGTACCACGCGGAACTACGGAACACTGGGGCTGAGCATGCATTTACATATTTCCATAGAGTCTTGTTAGTTGTCGTCCCCACAGATATGACAAATGCTGAATAAAATATTATCAAAGACCCTATCTAAGCACCACCCTAAATATAGTTCCCGAGGCTTTTGAGATGTAACATATTGGAGTTCAGAAAATATTACTTTAGAATTAACTAAGCACCTGAAACTCAATTATCTAATCAGATTAAAATGTTGAGTGGATGAATTACCTAATTGCGCGTCTTAAGCCTTGCCCACCTATTGTTATTTCCCGGATAATATGGAGATTCTTTAAATGTGGTAGTTTCGATTACTAACTCCATACCATCCAACAAATCACAACCTAACAAGATGTTCCACGCCAACCTAACATAGAAGAATAGTTTCACTTGGTATTGGATAAACTACCTAATTGCCTCTGACAAGACGTGTACGGCAATGGCTTAGTTTCCAGCTATGCCGTTCCTTCCACTTCAGGTCAAAAAATAATCATTCCAACGTTCTAGAAATAAGGCACCAGGCCAAAAGTTAATCTCCGTATATTGCCCTCAATAGAAAGGGGGGAGCGGCCATAACTAGGACCATCCCCCCGATTATTTTTTTTATTTGGTAAGCAGCAAAACTAATAACCGAGTTTAGCTCGGTGTTATTGTGTGTACAACAAATTTATTAGTGCTCGGTGTTTATAGTAGCGCTACAATTTTTTACGCTCGGTGTTTAAAATATGTAAAAATCTCTTTGTGGTTCGGTATTACCTGAATGAAATTCGGACTTACTTCTTTGGGACACGGCTGCGAAGCGCCACCCATTAAGGAACGGGTAGGAACAAGTCTACCTACTCTAGTTGCAAATTATGATCACTATATACTGATGTAGAATAGTAGTTAGCGTAGTAGGGAAATATGCGCACCTCGGCCGAACCTGTATATTGACAGATGATTCAGCCGTCAATTAGAAGTTTAATATTTTTTTTGTGGCTGAGAAGATGACAAATTTCTTATTTAAGCAAAAACCAGAATGGGTGCAATTTTTCTTGAAAGTGGAGATATTACTTCAACCATTTAAAATCTAGTCCCGCGGAAATGTTTACTAATTATTGTTAGTGCTAGATCTCTTGTGATAGTACCTGAGAGTTGTGTGGTTAAAGGTGGGTGATTTTTGGGAAGCATTTACCGTGTGAGTCACTGTCCATTTCAAAACAAACAAACAAAAAAGAAACAAAGAACAAGGACACACGTAGGTGACCAGGTGGAAACTGTCGCCTTCCTCTTGAAGGGTATCTTCAGTCTGAATTCACTCTTTATGATTGCTGTAGATGTAGATGGTTAGTAAGCAAGTGGTGAAATTGTGGAACCAACAAGTATTAGATAAACAAACCCAAAAAAAATACTTATTCCCGAACATCCCAATGCGGTATTCCCCGGTATGCGAACATTTCAGTTGATCCGTAATTGACATCGATGGTTGTGAAAAAAAAATATTATATTTTTACAGATGACAAATGGCAACTTTTACCCTTTTCTGCGTGTGTTGCAATAGATTATCGCCGCGTCCTATTTTCAATATAAATATCCCTGTAAATTTCTTCTTTTATTTTCCTGTTTCAATACCTTTCTTCATTAAGAATCTTTCTTACTTTCTAAGCCAAGAAGAGGTACATATTTTAAAAACAACACACTTTTAATTTGATTCTCATTTAGACGCTAAGATGGCTCCAAGGTTTATGAGAGATTCCTTTGTAGGAAGATTAATTTATCATTTATCAAGTCATAAATATTTCAACTATCCTGAAGAACAACCAGATTATATAGTTCCAGAAAAGTACTTGAATGATGCAAAGACTCAAGATAGTTTTGATAAAGAAGCAATTGAAGTTGAAGCTAATGCCCCTTCTAATTCTTCTGTCGGAAGTGAAGGTACTAAACAACAAACTGATGATGATATCATTGTTACATGGGAAGGCGATGATGATCCAGATAATCCTTTAAATTGGCCCGTTGCTAAAAAGGCATTTGTTATCTTTCAAGTTTCATTCTTAACTACTTCAGTATACATGGGTTCAGCCGTTTATACTCCAGGTATTCAACAAATTATGCAAGATTTCAATATTAGTGTCACGGTTGCTACTTTACCATTAACCCTTTTCGTTTTAGGTTATGCTGTTGGTCCCTTGGTTTTCAGTCCCCTTTCCGAAAATGCCGCATTTGGAAGAAATTCAATTTATATTATAACATTAGCAATCTTTGTCATTTTACAAATCCCAACTGCCTTGGTTGATAATATAGCTGGTTTATGTATTTTACGATTCTTGGCTGGGATTTTCGCATCTCCATGTTTGGCGACTGGTGGTGCTACTGTTTCTGATGTTTTAAGTCCTCCATATATTCCTCTTGGTTTAGCTTCATGGGCTTTAGGTGCTGTTTGTGGGCCTTCCTTTGGACCATTCTTTGGTGCAATCTTGGTTGTCAAGTCAAGTTGGAGATGGACTTTCTGGTTCATGTGTGTTATTGCTGGATTCTCCCTTTTCTTTTTATCTTGGTCATTCCCAGAAACTTATGGAAAGACTTTGTTATATCGTAAGGCTATTAGATTAAGAGGTATTACTGGCAATCAAAAAATTACATCTGAAGGAGAAATTGAAAATAGAAAAATGACGGCTCATGAAATTGTTGTTGATACATTATGGAGACCAATTGAAATTTTCGTTATGGAACCAGTTATCCTTATGATTAATATCTACATTGCCTTAGTCTACAGTATCTTTTATCTTTTCTTTGAAGTTTATCCAATCTTTTTCCAAGAAATTAGAGGATTCACATTGATTGAATTAGGGTGTACTTATTTCGGTACAGTTATTGGTATTCTTATTGCTGCTGCTATTTACATTCCTATCGTTCGTGAAATCTTCACCAAGAGATTACTTAGTGGTAAAGGAATTCAACCAGAAGTATTTATGCCATTGGCCATTGCCGGTGCTATCTGCATGCCAATTGGATTATTCATTTTCGGATGGTCTGCCACTCGTCATACTCATTGGATTGGTCCACTTATCGGAGGGGCAATTTTCGCTGCTGGAGGTTTCATGATTTTCCAAACTTTGTTTTGTTTCATTGCCGGTTCTTTCCAATATGTTGGATCAATTTTCGCCGGTAATAATTTATTCAGATCATTAACTGCTGGTTGTTTCCCACTTTTCGGTAGACCCTTGTATAATAACTTGGCCACTAAGGAATTCCCTGTGGCTTGGGGTGCATCTCTCTTAGGGTTCCTTGCTCTTGGTATGATTGCCATTCCGGTTTTGTTTTACTTGAATGGACCTAAATTGAGAGCTAGATCTAAGTATGCATTACATTGGGGTTAATCCGAGGGGGAAATTTTTGGTTATCTTCTTGTTCATATTTTTTAATTTTTAATATTAATTTTTGATTTTTATAATTTTGACTAGATTCATTAGACTAATTAGTAATTCTATCTAAAAAATTTATATTTGCTTTAATGTAGATTTAAAAGAAAAGAATTTGCAGTCAAAGCGGGGAATAGCGTGTGGCTTTGGAGCGAAGGGACGTAATTGTAAATTCAAAATTGCGCGCCCGGTTTTATTGATTTCAAATTATTGTTCAAGTTCTAGAACGGTGGTCTAGTCCAAAATATTTTCTGGCCCAACCGATCTTTCGCGTTTCCTGTTTAATGACTGGATTGAAAACAAAGAGTAAACTAAGCGAACCCCTCCTGAAAGGGCAAGAAGCGATGGTGTTTTAAACTTAATGGATACCACTATTTTCAGTGATACAAAATAAGCTATGTCGAATATAGAGTCCATTTTAGTGTAGAATGGCTACGACTAGCCATTGTGGTATCTCTTGGAATCTGCCAATTGTAACTTCGGAACATTGGGTTCATAGTTTACTCTGGTTATTTGGGATAGTACAATCGTACATCAATAGTAATTAACACTCTGTCTCTGTGTTATTGAAGAAAGAAATATTTCCAAATTAGTTGCAAAATTATTCCAAAAGGTACATACAAAAATTCTTTTGCAAGACTCTCGAACATCCATTGAATAACTCACTATTCTCGGTTGAACTTGTTAGCAGTTCCATTTCACCGATTATCTTCCCCTCGATGGTTTAACACTTTCGAAAATGTGGTACGACACACATTTTCAAAAACGCACAAAAAAATAACCATCACTTGTGATATTTTTTCGGTCGCCCGAAATCGTTCGTACAATGCGTAACGTAGTAAAAATTTTTATTGGACCTTCTTTTTGTTTTGTGTAGCCTTGCAAAATAATACATTAATTTCGGACTTTTGCAGGCCTTGCAACGGCTCAATTGGAACGAATCGAAGAAAAAATTCTACAGATGCTAGGAAATTTTAACATTAATAAATTGTAATATTAACTATTAACATAACGAACTGAATAAGCAAAAACTCCAATAAATAAAACCTCTTGAACTAAAATAAATGCGAAAAATTAGCAACTAAGCAGCTATGCTTTACTTTCTAACAGAAAAACTGAAGTAATCACCAAGGAAAGTACCTTGGAATTTAGATTCAAACTTGGTAGCATTGTTTCTGATTTCAGCCATAATTTGAGCTTCCTTTTCAGCAGCGGTCATCTTGAGAACTGGTTGGGCTGGCATTGTGTTTTTATAAATGTGTTTGAATAATTAACAAAGTGTTCTGATACTGATGTGAAATGAAAATGAAGAATTAAAACAGGAATTCAAGGTCATATTTATAGTTTGAAAATTATATTCACTCGGGTTTTGGAAATCGCTCATGATGCATATTTTTTTGCAATCATCTCGGACTAATGGTGAGACACAATGGGCAGAGGAGGGGGAGAAAAGGAAGTGAAATTTCTTTTTTTCTATGAAGAAAAGGCGTTTAGGCCTAATAATAGTCATATTGTTACGCCCAATTTTGAGACAATTACAAAAACAAAATTTCTTTTTTTTTGCTTTCGTCCGTGAATTAATCCGGTATCAGTCTTTCGGACATTGGTGATCCCTTCAACCGAAACTCTTATGTTAAGATGTGTATGCTAATGCCTCAAATGAGCCGACTTCCCCTGAGTAAGTTGTAGAATAGCAAGGAGTAAAAGAATTATACATCCTGCAATCTCTTGAATTGCACCACTTGTCAAACACCAAACAAACACACCATAATTCCATCTCTTCAACCTTACTTTTCTTTTTTTCCCATCTAATTTTGTTTAATTTTAAAATATTATTGGGTATTGTTCTATAGTATGTAAGTACGGATGCTCGCTTAGTAAACAAACCACACGAGTCTGACACACATACACACTTCCGCGCTCTTTCAGAGAAATCGAGCCAATAAGAGTCGTATCTAACTTTTACTATAAAAATGTTTATTGAAATTGTAAGACAATGGTTGATTCTAACTATACTCAATAATGCAATCAATAGAGACTATGCAAAGCAACGCGCAATTGTCATTACCTTGAAAAGTAATGATTGGATTATTTAAGTTATTAACGGAAAACGAATTAGGCTTTTCTTTTTTTGTAGTCTAATTCTTTCCAACGTTTGTTGCAAAATTTTCCTGACTCACAACCCAATGGAAAAAATATTTTCTTCCCCTAGTTAAACAAAACAAAAAAAAACGAACTCACTCTGGATGAATGGAAGTATGAACCTAGGGGCGTTTAAGGACAACATCGGATAAAAACAGTTTTTCTAATAGGTGGAGTCATGATCCACCTCTGGGAATTTCGGCATTTGACAACGTTCAAAATCTTCGTATATTCCCAATTCCAGACCTCCTTCTACTGATTTTGCGGGATTAAGTGTGCGATTACCTCAGGTGATCCAATCTCCAGAAAATGTGTAAACTCCGTGACAATTTCACACAATAATTAGATCTTTTTGCACCCGTTACAACTCCTCCCAATCACACCCCTAATTCACTAACATTTCTTACTTTCCCCTCAAACCAACGCCTAATTCCATCTCTTGGAACTGCCTTTAATCGATTACATTCAAATATACTCCGATTGACCCTAATATATCTAATATTCCTATTAGAATTGTGCACAACTAGCGCAAATTGCTCTAATTCCAACAGTTCATCCAAATGCACCTCTGGAATCAGTCGATTATATTGGAGGAATGATGGTAGGGATTTCGCTCCCTTAGGGACATCCAAGTAAGTTAGTTTGGGAAGTTTGCAAACAAGTTCAGGGAGCTGGTCAAAATTGTCTCCAGTCCAAATTCTTAAACTTGTTAGATTGACAAGTTTGCTAACTCCATACATAAATGGATCAGGGATGCGGGGAGGGGTGAATGGTGATGGCCTTTCTTTACCAAAATCGAGTGAAAGTTTGGTTAGTTTAGAAAGATTCCTAAGCACATGCATATACTGGGCAATCAGTTCTACCCAATCTTCACTCAAGTGAATCGTTATGTCTAATGCCTCTAAATTTCGAACGTCATCTAGCAATAAAGGAACATGATCATTTACTTGTCGAATATCCATTGATAGACATCGCAAATCGGCCAAATTAAACAGAATTCCAATAAGAAATGAACTTTCATCAGGGTTATCTTCAATTAATCCTATCAAGCTTAAGGAATGTAATTTCTTCATATTGATTGTTTTACTTAATATATAACCATCTGTAGCATTCACTTTAATATCAGTCAAAGTTAATCTCGATAAGTTCTCAAGGTACATCAATTTACTCTCGAGGAAAATACTATATATAATACTATGTGGATTATCTTGTTCAATATAATTGTCATTGCCTTTTTTCAATACCAAGGATCTCAATCTCACACTAACCAATGCTTTATTATTTTTATTTATCAAAAGATTATCAATAATTTTTCTTACTCTTAACAGGTCATGGAACGGCATGATTTGAAGATTAGTAATATTTGGAAAATTTAGATCTCCATATAGTTGATCCCATTGACTAAGTTCGTCACGATCATCATTTAGGTAATTACTAAACTTGATATTAAGAACCAAATCAGACAATGCAGCCTTATTGGGTAAGTTGCTTAAGAACTGTAATCTGAAATTATCATTGGTCCAAATTAACTTCGTTAAATGATGTAGGTTTTGAAAAAACAAAATTAACTCAGTATTCCAAGTATAATCGTAAATATCAAATGAGTCAGGCAAGTTTATACACGCAAGCTCAAGTATGTAGGGGTCATTTTTTGAACCTGAATGAACCAGTTTAATAAATCGTTTCAAATTGTATGCGCTGTTAATATAAGTCGTACCTGTTTGATACACTTCATTGGTATCACAGAACTTGAATGTGGAATCAATAACAATTGACAGATACAATCTGGGCAAAGTCAGGGAATAGCATGCCTGGTTAACTAGCATCAAGTTGAGACAATCGAATTGAGAAAGATATTGAGCAATTTTCATTCGTAATTCAAGGGGAAGCGTATCGAATGAAATTGTGTTGGTGCTATCCAATAACAGGGTGGGTGTATCAGCAGCAATTGCCAATTTTGTATTTGGCAGAGAACTTTCACATACCAGACCAGACGTTGGCAGTGGCAATGGCAGTGGCAGTGGCAGATTTAAAGGTGTAAGCGAATGATTCATTACGTGTTTAGATGGATCTTAGATTTCAATCTGCATTCAACAAATAAAAGTTCTTTTATAGGGAGAGGAAAAAAAGGTTGCGTGAAATCGATTGGATAATGCGGGGGTGCAGAACTCCTTAGTAAAAATTTAGTGCCATTACCAAGATCAACAAAAAACCACGTTTGAGAAGTAAATGACAGATCGTGATTTTTTCAAAACATAACAAAATAATCAAATGCAGCTTTTACTGGGTGGTAAAATTAAGCGGGAGTGTTTTTAAATTGACAACCAACTAAAGCACAAAGATAAATAACATAAACAATAGTGAAACACACCAGAAAAAAAATAAAAACAAAATCCAACGTTTATCTAAACGAAGTCCCAGTCTGGAGTATAAATACAATACAATTAAATAACACCAACAAGCAAAATGACTGAAGAGGACATTAGCGAGAGGTTAGCACAAGAAGTTGGTCATTTATCAACCAAACTTGTAACTGCCGTTAATAAACAAGTCGAGCTAGAAGAAACTGTTCTTAGTTTAAGAAAACAACTTCAGATATTAAGGGATCAAAATGCCACATATTTGGAAAATGATGGAAAATATCGGGAAATTTTACCTCAGTTTAACCAACTTAAACTAGATTTAGTAGAATCTAATGAAAAACGAACAATTGCCGAGACGGAAAATGCTAAATTACAAGGTGAAGTTGAAGACTTAACCGCATCGCTTTTTGACGAGGCAAATACCATGGTTAGTAATGCCCTGAGGGAAACTCATAATTTTAAAGTCAAGAATAGGAAATTGTATGAAGAGCTTGAGGAAAAAGATATCATTATTACAGATTTACAAGAGCAATTACGAGACCTTAAAGAGATGGTTATTCGAATTGAAGATCACCATCGAGCATTGTCCATGAGTAATACCCCCAGGGTAGAACAACAAGATATTTTTGATCAAATATCAACAATTACTGAAACCCCGACCACAGCACCTCTTGATCAGGTTATTAGCAATCCAGGGGGGATCGCTTCAGGTATGACCCCCCTTGCCAGTGATGAAGATTATCATTGGCAGCAACTACAAGCCGTGGTATTTTCACCCATGACCACTGCCATACGATTTGATTTGAATAATTATAATAAAGATTTCAAAATATTTGTATATGCCTTGATTAAACCTGATTTTCAATTTGATTTAGTTCACTTGAAGACACTTGCATTTTTCAAAAGAATATGGAATGATGAATTGGAAACGGCAATACCCACTATTCCTGCTTTACCTAGTACATCTACACTTTTGAACAGGTGGCAAAAGGGTAAGAATTTCTGGAGTTCAATGTGCGAGGGACGTGTTTCGATTGAACCAGTAAAGGGAACAAATGAAAACTTTAAATTAGCATACAGGGGAAGTATGTCTCATGTGGCACCTGTGGCACCTGTGGCTATTAGAGATTATTGTGCCTTTTGTGGTGAATCACGTAATGATAATTTGGAACATGCGCGAATGCATTATTTTAAGATATTGGAACTGGTTGGAGATGATGTTATTGCTTCATACCCTCTATGCAATTATTGTTTAATCAAGTTGCGTAATGTATGTGATTTGTTTGCAAAATTACGATTGATAAAGTCCAATATCTTTAAGCTCAAGCAGAATTCATCATTTGATGATATACCAGTTACTTCCAATAGTTTTGGACAATTTAAACGAACAACTAGTGGTAGTGCTACAACTATAAAGAATAATGGCGATGGATCGTCATCTCCAGGAACGACTCCTTCATCTACAGAAACATTAATGAATAGTCAAGTTCAAGAGATTGAATTGGATAAGACTGAAGAATCAAAATTGATTAAATTGTATATGATGATATTATTGACTAGATTAAAGATATTTTGGAGTAAGATTGGATTTTGGGATAATGATGATCGAATCAGTGAAATTAATTTGGATGAAATTCATTATGAGACTTTTGAATATTTAGTTTCAAAACGAAGAACTCTGACGGATAATGCAACTGAAAAGGAGGCAGGTGATGATCAGAAGGTTGGGGATGATGCTGATGTAGATGTGGACCAAGTCGATGATGATTCTGATAAACAGTTGAAAGAAGAGGAAGATTCTAGATCGGAATCAGAATTTATTGATACTCAGGATAGTTTTGAACAAGAGGATGGAAACAAGGACAAGTCCCCAGAAAAATCGATCAATAATGAAGAAAATAACTCCCAAGACCAAGAAAAGCAAAAAGCACAAAAGGAGCACAATAATGATGAAAATCTGGTTGAGGGGGATAACACAAAGATGACGCGCTCAAATTCAAAACAATTCAGAGACAAATTAGACAATGATTTAGAGGCGACTTTAGAGATGTTGGCAGAAAATATCGAAGTTAATCGCGTGGATTAAATAAAGGTTTTTGTTATCTTTGATTATGAGTACCCAGGGCTTAACTAGATTTTTGGATATTATTAATTTGTTTTTCTCAGTGCGCTTCATCAGGGTGGTGGGGAATTACTTCCTTGTATCTCTACAGGAAAGGGTAATCAGACTAACTGGACACACACTTTTAAATAGAAGTCTTGGTATATCTACTCGCTTTCAGCTTCAGGGAGAATCGAGGAGAGCAAACTTATTATTATTATCGGCAGAAAATACACTTTTAGAGTGTTTTCACCAAAGTGGGTAATGTAGAAAAATAAAAGAGTCCATAACCTACTTCTCCGCTTAATTTTCAAAAGCTTAGATGTACGCGCATCACCACATGTTTTGTAGATACTAATACTCTATTCTTGACCTTGGGCTATGCAGACGCGAAATGTTTTCGAAGGTTTCTCGTGGTAATTGTTTAACTTAGAAATGACAAACAATCACGCTAACAAAGTCGGGGAAAAACAAGCTATTACGAAGAAAGAATGTTGGGGCACAAATAAACGCTGGATGTGTTTAACAAAGGTAAGGGCGGTTAAATTTTATTTTTATTACTTAGACGAATGGGTGAATTGTTCTTTGAATAAAGGAATATTTAGACGAGGCTGGCTATGAATATTTTTTTTAGCAGTTTTTTTCTACTGGCCTGATACTTAATCGCTTCATATAGATTTGGTTGGAAAGAAGTAATTTGGTTTAGATAGATCGTTGGGTTTGTCTCAGTTCGATAAGATCTTTTGACAGTTTCTATCTCACGACGAGAATTTGTTTTCGCCCTGACCAGGAAGTTTATACATGTCCAATTCTACATTAGACAGCGAGCATAAATATAAATCACAAAACTCAAAAATACGAACTCTTTTATTACTGTACTATTCCTAGCAACCGATCGGTTATTTATGTATGGGGAATAGATTCACAACCCACAACCCTAGAGTTAAAAGTATACTTAGAAGTCAACAATGAAGATTATGAAAGATCAACTTTTTCAAAAATTTAAAAGGAGTTTGAAGCGAGCTCCTAACGCAATACATGAACTCTGTTACAGTCCCCTCGAAATATCTATTTAATCTCAGCAACCTAAACAAAACCAAAAAATGATTGAATTACGTTTCAAAATTTCAGATTCCTTTTCACAGATTCGATCCTACTTACTAAGGATAGCATTGCTACCAATTTCCTGACATTTTCATATAAGGTTCCTACAAAACGGCTTTTCGCCTTACAATTTACCGTTTCTAGTAAAATTTTACTTCAAGAGTTCACTCTTAATTTTATTTTTTAATGTTTCTGCAAACCCTAGTTTTTTTTTTCCACTGGAATTATGTATACCCCCCGCCTCACTAGCAAAACATTTTGCTCTAACTAAAAAAAAAATATATACCACCAATTCCTCAGTGTGTCAAATTGGCACCACCTATTACCCATAAACACATTCTTCTTGTATATCATCACGCCACACTCTAAATTCTGGTATACATAGATAGTTCTAGAGTTCTCGATGAGAAGAAGACCTACAAACGAGACCAGCCCTCCTTCAAACCTACACCCGGCCATAAGTGCTGAACTCAACAAATCCCGAGCCTATAGCCAAGAGAATATTACCACCTCAACTATGAACACCACCTCAGGAACACAAACACCTAACCATCGAATATCCACTAGTTCTATATTTAGCATCCGGAAGAGCAAAGACCGACATGCCAACGACAGTTCTAGTGATTTGTCATCCAATGATTCTGTTAGCATTTTGTCTAGTAGTACTCAACCTTCGTTTACGAGAAGGCAAAGTAGTTTCGGATTAGCGAAGACTCCCACCAACAGATCCACATCGTCAATAACTACCAGCATAGTGCCCACAAGTCAAGTGGCTCAATCTCAACACAATCGACAAGCATCTACTTTCAGCATATCAACAATTAATAATAATTCCATTTACAATTCCCCTACTCAGCAACCGACAAAATCAACCAGGTCAAATCTCGCAAGAAAACCAACCACAAATAATTCTATTATGGCAACACCCATAATATCAAGGCCGTCTAAAACTGCTAATGAATTATCCTTACCTCAATCTACTGGTTTTGCTTTAGAACGTCCTGAATCTATATACGAAATTGACCGATTATTTAGAGAATTAATGGAGAAACGTGATTTCAAATCGTTACCGCCACAAGCGAAACAAGAAATGGTTAATTATGGTCCCGACAAGAAATGGATGTTGATTTATCAAGATGCATATGCTGAATATACCCGACAAGAACGAAGCGCCAGATCAAGTAAAAGTGGAAGTCAATTGAAAAACACTACTCCTGAATATTATACCACACAATTATTATCAAGAAATATCACTGCTCAAGAATTAAAGGATCTTTGGGTCTCGTTAAGAACCGAGCCAATTGATTGGGTCAAGAAGTTTATTTACGATTGTCAAGGTGATGCATGTTTATCGGCTTATTTAATTAAAGTTCAAGACGAAATTAATCTGATGGAAATTAATGATATTAATGATGAGAAATTTGACCGAGAATTTAACACGTTGAAGGCATTGAAATGTATGATGAATCAGAAGCTAGGGGCAGAACGAGTTAAAACTGACGCTAATCTTTATGTCAATGCTATATCGGGGTCTTTACTATCGCCAAGAATTATTACTCGAAAAATGGCTGCTGAATCGTTAACTTTTATGATTGCATATTATAGTAGTCATAACGTTGATAGTGGTAAATATCATAAAATTTTGCATGCTCTTGATTCCGTATCCCACAAGCCACATTTTGAGTTTGAAGCCCCGGCCAATGATCAAAGACCGACGCCGCTCACCTCCAGCGGAAAACTTATTCGAAAGCCGCCTGCACCCGAAAAATATAAACGGTTTGAACTATGGTTAAGATTAGTTGAAAGAACGGTGGATGGGAAAGGCAAATATATGGATTCCTTGGTTGGAGCTAGTGATGAATTGAAATCAGCTCATGCAGGTGCTTCAGGAACTATCACTGCTGCAAGTTTAGAAAATCATTTAGTAGAATATTGTCTTGGAACTATGTTGTTGATAAATACAATAGTGGAATATGGTGCTGATTATAGGATCAGAATTCGTTTACGTGCACAATTCAATGCTGCTGGATTAGATCGGTTGGTTTTTAAATTCCAAGCATTGGGGTATGATAGTCTTAACCAACAATGTTATAAATACATTCAAATGGCTCAATTAGACGAAGATGAATTAAAAGTAAGTGAACAAATTGATGAAAACCTCGATTTTAATAACCCGGTCGATTTAATAAGTTCTCTTTGGGATAATGTTAAGAATTCTGAAGCACAAGGATACTTTTTAAGTGCTATTCAACATTTATACTTGAATCAAAGTGAAAAACGAGACGATACTGTTGAATTAGGTAGAAGTTTACGACTTTTAGATGGTTTAATTCAGAATATAGCCATGGTTCATACCACCAATGATGAATCTGCTGTAGGGATAGCCATGAATAGGTTGTTTGCCAATATGAGTACGGATGATATGTATAAAAAGGCCTTGGAAGAAGCTAAAAATTTCAAGAGAATAGCTGAAGAAGCTACTGCTGAACGTGATGATATGACAAGACAATTATCAATTGGAACGGAAGGTGTGATTACTAATTTATCTAATGAATTAAAAGAACAAGAAATTGTATTATTAAGGACAAGACGATTAGTTGATGAATTGACCTCAGAATTGAATGAACTTAAGATCAAGCATTTACAAGAAAAACAAGAGCAGGAGTTGGAAATGCGGGAATTGTTAATCATGCTTAATAATAATGATGATTCGGAATTTGAAACCAAGAGAGAAAAGGAAGGAAAGACCACCATTGCTCTAAAAACAACAAATGAAGAATTGGCCAAGAAATTACAAAAACAAATCCATCGTCGACGGGCTGAATATAGGTTGGATAACCGACAATTTGGTGGTACTACTCTAGTTGAACCTCTGAAGAGATTAAGAGCATTACGAGATCAAATGGGTGATATTGAAAATATGGCAAGAGAATTAGAAATGACCGAATTTGAAAATTACGATAATCATTATGACGAGAGTATTTCTGAACCAGAAGAGGAAGTTCAAGCAGAATCGGAATCGGAAGAAGAAGTAGAGGAGTTGCCTGAAGAAGAACTTGAAGCTCCTCTCCCTGGTCCTAAACGTACTGTTCGCGGCGATGATTTAGCTAAATTGGATAAATTAAGAAAGAAATTGGCTAGTTTACAAACTGAATCTAATGATATTATGAAATTTAATAATAGTACAATGTTTAACCGCCAGAAATTCTTGGCTATGGAAAGACTTCGGGATTTGGAGAATAATTTCAAGGATTTTAATATTGATTTTTCTGTGGATGATGAAGAAGAAAACCATCATGATCATTATGCTGAAAGAGTAGATCCTTCTATAAAGAATAAGATTAAAGAAGAATGGGAAGAAGTAGCAAGATTGAAATTAGAATTGAAACATAAATTGGTCGCTGCAAATACTACAAAGAAAACTACCAAGAGCAACAAAGAGACCATGGCTAGAATTGAAGAGAAGTATGTCAAGGGTAAGGTTAAGACTGGTTCAAATGTTGATATTGTCAGGGCTTCTACACCTAACGATAATAAACGAGCTCATAGAATGACTACCATTGGCGTTATGAACCCAGCTTTCTTGAAGGAATTGAGTTCAAAGGTTGGAAGAACAGAGCCTATAGATGGTGAAGAAGAAGAAATATTCGATGATTCGGTTCAAGGCCAATCTGAAGGTAAAAATATTCAAGCTTCACAGGGAGCGGTTCCACCACCAGTTGCACCACCTCTTGCAAGCAAGTCATCAGAAGATACAATCAAAGAAACTTCAGGGTTAGCTCCTCCACCACCACCTCCACCTCCACCATTGCCAGATATGTTCAAGAGTCCAGGAGAACCAAAATCTTCGTCTTCTCCTCCACCTCCACCTCCACCAGCACCACCTCTTCCAGAACTTTTGAGTGGCACGACATCTCCTACTCCACCACCTCCACCGCCACCCCCACCAGGATTCTTAAATGGTAATGGAGATATACCACCAGCACCACCACTTCCACTGCCCAACCAAACCATATCTTCTCCTGAACCTCTTACACCCAGACCCAGCTCTTTGTTCGATAATATTCCTAGACCAAAGAAGAAATTGAAACAATTACATTGGGAGAAATTAGATCAAGGTCAAGCCAAGAATTCATTTTGGAAAGATCCAAACACTCATACTCTTGCTTCTGATTTAATGGAACGAGGAGTGTTTGATGAAATTGAATTGATTTTTGCCGCTAAGGAAATTAAGAAATTGGCTACTAAAAAGAAGGATGATTCTGAAAAAGTTTCATTTATGGCTCGTGATATCGCACAACAATTTAGTATCAATTTACATGCATTTAGTACATTGTCCGATGAAGAATTGGTTATGAAGATGTTAAGATGTGATCGTGATATTTTACATAATCAAGCCGTTTTAGAGTTTTTCTCGAAGGATGAAATTGTTGAAGTTTCAAATACTTTAGCCAGAAATCTTGAACCATATTCAACTGATTATACCGTGGATGAAATTTCCAAACCTGATAAAGATCCTAATGAATTACAAAGACCAGATAGAATATATTTGGAATTGATTTATAATTTACAACATTATTGGAAATCAAGAATGAGAGCTTTAACGGTGATTACTAATTATGAAAAGGATTATGAGGATTTGGTTTCTAAGTTAAGATTGATTGGTGAAGCTGTTGATAGTATTAAACAATCAAAACATTTGAAACAAGTGTTTGAAGTTATTTTGACTGTCGGTAATTATATGAATGATTCATCAAAACAAGCGCATGGATTTAAATTAAGTTCTTTGCAACGATTAAGTTTTATGAAGGATGATAAGAATAGTATGACGTTTTTACATTATGTTGAAAAAATCATTAGAACTCAATATCCGGAATTATTGGAATTTATGGATGAATTAAACAACTGTATTGAAGTTTCGAAATTCTCGATTGAAAATATTAAAACTGATTGTCTTGAATATAATCAATCCATGAAGAATGTTCAAAGTTCTATTGATGTTGGTAATCTTTGTGATCTTTCCAAGTTCCACCCCCAGGATCGTATATTGAAGGTAATTATCCCAGTTTTACCTCGAGGTAAGCGAAAGGGAGAATTACTAATTGATCAATCGAATTATACCATGAAGGAATTTGATGATTTAATGATATATTTCGGTGAAGATCCAAGTGATCAATTTGTAAAGAATTCATTCATGTCTAAATTTGCTAATTTCATAAAAGATTTCAAGAGAGTTCAAACTGAAAATTTGAAACGTGAAGAAGAGATTCGGATTTATGAACAGCGAAAGAAATTGCTTGAAAGTTCGGGGAAGAGGCAAATATCGAGTGAAGGTGATGATTCTAATGATGATGGCGATGATAAGGATGTTATGGATTCACTTTTAGAGAGATTGAAAGCAACTGGGCCTCCTCGGGGTGAACCAATGACTGCTAGAAGAAGGGCATTAATGAGAAAACAAATGCTTGAAGATCAAACAAAGTCATTGACCGCTTCACCTTCTAGTAATGGGGATGACGCAAATCAAGACAGCAACAGTAAGAAAGCGTCTCCTTCTAGTATAAAAGATGGTGAATTGGAAGGGAAAGATGTTGAACCAGGAGCCAGAGCAAAGAATTTACTTCAAGAACTTCGAGGAGGAAACGATGAATCCACGCAAGAGAAGATTTCAGCAGCTCAGAAATTTAGACAGGAAAGATTACGAAAGAAACTCACTTCAAGTATTGGAGATTTAGAGTTAGACAAGACACCCAATAATGAGTAGTATAGTAGTATATGCATTATTTATTTCTAGTAATATTATAAACTAATTTTAGATGTACTTACGGTTGAAATATCCAATAAATCATAATCAATAAATTTGCCTCTATTTTCAAAATAATCAAATATCGGTTTATTTAACGAGAATAATCCTGTGCCACCTACTTTGTTAATAAACGGAATAGATAATTTGTCAATTGTCTTTTCCCATGAACCACTAGAGAGTCTTGTATTTAGTTCAGACAACTCGGGACTATTCTTAGGCACTGATCTGAAACTTGAAATCTCTCCATTTATTCCAACACCAAGAATTGTACTAATATTTTCATGGTTCCAGTTATTATTCAAATCAGCAAGGTATACTCGAGGGATGTTTGATAACTTATAAGATACTCTTTCCCCAGAATATTTCTTATCTGTTATATCAATGATTGAAATTGAACCATGAATCTTATCACTGGCGATTATCTTGGATTTATATTCAATTTGGTTTATAAAATGGTTAGGTAGTGGATCACCAGCAACGTATGAAATAGGCATACCTGATTTGGGGGTTTTGAATTGGTAAATTGAATCAAATCTTGTAGTTATGAATAACTTCTCTTGGTTAATCGTCAAGGAGACGATTGTACTAGGTAAAACTTCAAGTAGCTTAACCGGGGTAAATCGTTTTTCATGTTCATCGTATCCAGTATAATATATATTTTTACCACTAGTAAATAAGATCAATTGATCCAGTTGTTGGATATTTGTAATGGGAGAGTCATGTTCAAACGAGGTCAATTCGGCCACCATCATTATTGTTGACTCATTTTGCAGGTGTTTAGATTTCTTAAAATCAAGTACTTTAACTGAGCCATGTTCAGGTCCAGAATCTGTTGTTATTGAACATCCAATAAGGATCTTTCGTGATACTTTCAGTTTCCCACGAATAACCTCCCAAACACATCCACAGATAGGAAACTCATTCTTGCCAAAGATTTGATCTTCTAAATTCTTATTCTTTAAATTTGATTCACGATGTGACATTACTCTCATTGATTTCCTATCGACGCATCTAATTCTAGTTTTATTAGATTTAGATTTGCAAAGAATTAAGAACATGGAAATATGGGGGATATAAATCAACTTCTTGGCATTCTCGGTGATTGATATTTGTTTAACTGACGATTCAACAAAGGTTGACACTTGAGTTAGAACAAGTCCGTTATCTCTGACTAAAATAACTCTTCGTTTGTGGGTAGCGGTATCATCCGAGCTTATTTCCACCAGGGCAATAATCGTTTTGTCAAATGTGTCATCGAAATGAACAAGTTTAGGGTATACCGATTCATACTGATTTAACAACCATAATCCTTTACATTGAATAAACAAAAGATTACTATCTTTCAGAGGACAAAATTTGACATTTAGTTCTCCAATTCGTAGAAACTGAGTCACAGAAAAGTTATCATTATTCATTTCCAATCGGATGAGATATCCTTCCTTGGTACCAATAAATAAGGAATCATTCAAGATATGGAAATCGTTAGGGATGATTATTTCCAAGGAAATAACATCGTTAGGTTCGTATGGACATATTTCGTTTAATTTACCAGTGTATACCTGATGAATATCGACATCTTGAAGAGAATAAGTTACCATCTCACCTTCAAAAGTACCAATAATGACCCAAACATTATTGTCTCGACTGAAAATGCTCATAGCTGACGGTTGATGAGGTATAGATTTCACAAGCAAAGGTTGTAAAGATTCGAATGTTACATCAAGTTCCATTTCTAATTTCCAAATAACAAACTGAATTAGCTTATCAGGCGTCTCAACTAACATTATCAATAACCCTTGGTGTAATCCACATTCCAATACGTGGAATGGGAACTGTTTGGTGGTGTATGTATGTGTCAAATTAGTTATGATCATTTGGCTAGGACAAACTTGTAAAATAACTGGGGTATGGTTTATTATTATCTCACTAGCGAAAACAGTTTGCTCTTGAGTGGTCATAATTGGATTTGAAATCTCGGCAAAAGTTTCACTATCATCTTGTGGGATCTCAACAAGAACAGATTGAAATGGTAAAGAACAAATCAAGTATGGAATGTCATTATACAGAAATGTAAACAATTTGTCAGCTTTCCGTAATGCTTCATAAGTATGGGAAACTTTTATAGCTGAATATCCATGACGGAACTGACTCAATTTTGATTTTTTTGAAGTTCCACTTATACCCCAAATTTCTTGCTTTAAAGGTAATTGAGAATTTCTAGGTCGATTATAAGGTTCAACTATTGCGACATCCATTAATGGCGCCCAATTTTTATAATCCTTAATTAGTTTTAACGAACTATATCCAAGTTTGCTCAAGTTATTATTTGCTCCATATAAATATTCCTTAGAGAAAATCCCCGATAATATTACTTCTTTACTGGATCCATTATCGCTGGAAAATGTTAATCTATACGTATGATTCACCACTTCTGGTTCTAGTGAAAATACAGAAATATTATCTGAAACTCTAGCTATTGGATCCTGTGCGATAAATTTATTATCAGATATAACAATCGAGAAAATCACACCAATATCAGTGGTAATTAACACTTCATCCATTTTATCAAGCTCATAGCTAGTGATTCTCGTTTGTGGTATATAAAACCCAGTAGGGAACGCTTCATCCCAGTTGGTAACTTGAGAATTAAACCCATATTCTGCTGATAAAATATCATGAATTGTCACAATTGTAAATTTAGTAGGTGAAACAAACAAAAAACTGGCATTATTCTTTAGCGGGATTATAAAAATTGGTATTTCAAACGTGTTATCTAAAGGTAAAGTTGATTTTGAGAAATTTTGAGTCAACCCTTCGTAATTTAACCAGGAAAATAAATTTATAATTAATCTTCTTTGGTCAGTAAAATTTAATGTCATAAACATGTCTGTAGGGGTCGCACATTCAGGCTCTATAAAACATGCATCTAATAACGTTCCTTGACTTTCTATATTTATATGTTTCTTTAGCATAGCTCCCCCACTATTCTTTGTGTGCAGGGTCAAATATAATCTAAATGAATTTGAATTTGAACACGAAATTGTCGATAATCCAGAATCTGAAGAACGTAGCATATATCCTTGATTTGAATCGGTCGATGTATCCCACCATTGGATGACAAATGGTTTGACAATTGAATTTCCTTGATGTTCAACCTGCGCAAGTGACTGATACTGATAATCGTCGTCCTTGTAATATCTAGGGACATAATACAAGCGTATTAATAGCAAATAATTTGATTTTAGGGAAATAAATAGTAAATCTTCCTCTTCGTTTGTACCTTTGATAACACATGAAGATCGAATTGCAGTCTTTGTGGGAAATTCTATGCCGTCGATTAACAAAGACAGATGTCGTATTATCACCTGGACATTCTTGATAATGCGTTCTTCCAGATGCTGAGTGGGTATTGCAATGTTTTGGTTGTTGTTATTGTCTTGGTCATGTAATATTAAATCTTCGTCTTCTTCCCCACTATCACTAAATGCATCCAATTGAGAATCTGGTTCGTCTTTCGGGAGAAACATTTGAAATTCTTCATCGTTGAACAGACTACTGGTGACTCCTTTAAACGGTTTGTTGATCTGAACTTTAAACCTTGGGATAATGTTGGTTACTAAGGGAGAATTTAATAGGGTTTGTCTAATAAAAGTTTCATTGGTATTGTCTTTTGGGTCTTCTGGTTGAATTCCTATATTGCTATAATCACAATATTCATTGGTGTCTATTTCCATGTCTATAAAATTGTTTATTCAAAGTATTGTTGTCTTCTCCTTTCTTGCAATAACTGATTTTGTTTGGGGTAAAATTGAACTTTTTAAGATTTAACTTTTTTCTGTTGCTTGTGTTTGTTAAACATACTACTTAGCGGCTAGTTATCACTATTAACTACATTACTTAACACCCTCAATCTCTATTAAGAAACAATTTACAGATGTCAAACAACAAGATTTACAATTCCTATGGAATCGGGTTTGCAGTTTCAACATTTTGTTTAATTTGTGGTATGGAATTTCAATCTTATTCAATTGCCAAAAATACAAAACTTTTTGCAGCAATTTTCTTAAACCCTACTAAAATTGAAAATACAATATTAAATACCAGCAATTCACTTGGTGCTGTTGGTATGTATATCTCGAAATAGTTTTCCCAAGGTTAGCCTAAAATTACTAACATCTTTTAGTCGGTAGTATAATATGTGGTCAAATATGTCCCCGATTTGGATTTATTCGGGGGTTTCAGGTAATTTCAATGGTTTGGATTATTGGGATTTTAATTGCATTTTTCCTGTCTAGTATTTGGTTATTGATTATTGCTCGGATAGTTAAAGGAATTGCTATTGGGATTACTTATGCTAGTGTTCCAATATACATCTATGAAACCATTCCGGTTAACAATCGAGGAAGAATATTATCTATTAGTATTTTTTGTTTCACTTTGGGAAACTTAATTATATTTGCCATTTATAATATCATAGAGAAGTTAGTTAACAAAGTATTACCTATTTGGACAAGAATATACTGGAGTTTTGAAGTTATTCCGGTAATTATATCATTTGGATTTACATTTATAGTTCCCGAATCTCCTAAATGGTTAGCGACAAATAGTGAATGGACAACTGCAGCTGATGTTTTACAAAGTATTCAATTGAAAAATTCTAGTAAAGTATCAAACAGCAATGAGGCAAGGGTAAAGCTTGGAGATAAGCATTTTGTTATTAAAGAGTATACTTCAGGGGTATGTGTGAAAAGTTGCTCTATTAGTCGATTATTTGGCAAGAAATATATTAAAGAATTGGTAACTGGTTTACTTATTCAATTCTTCCTAGTGTTTACAAAACTACAAGAGTCTTCATTTGATTGTATTTGTCGGGCATGTCAATTATTAGCCAATGACATCAAGTTGGCTAAATTGTTTGATATCTTAATGGTGGGATTATGCCTATGTTTTCCTATTGTATTGTTGGATATTTTCAGACGGAAGGATATAATTGTATTTGGTATGTTATTAACAATTTGCATTATGATTGGGTATTTCATTCTATTCTTGGTTTTTTCCTACAAGATACCTTCAATTGGGTTGGCACACTGGCAATTACAGCGAGTATTTTTCGATGAAACCGCATCATTGATTCTAGCACTAACAGTTCTAGCAGATGTGATTTATACTTCATTATTACTTCCTGCAAGTTGGTTAGTTATAATTGAAACATTTTCAAGTAGTTCAAGAAGTCAGGGTTGGGTTGTATCTACATCTATATTTTGGATACTTGAAACTATTACATCTTTTGTATTTCCATTTTTACTACAAGGGTTAAATGAATGGTTATTTTTTATTATTACAATAATTTGTGCTATTGGATTGGGATTTTCAATTAAATTGGTAGAAACTAAGGGGAAACTGGGGTTGGATTCGGATTATCTTGTACTAGAATCAAAACCATTACTAGAACTATCTCCAAATAAGAATAAGAATATATTACAGACACTGCCAATATTGGGAAAAGTTCAACCCATGGTAAAGATGTTTCAACACAACACTATTAATAGGTTTGGAAGTAAGAATGCTAGTTTAGGTTCAAAACCAATCAAGGTGAATCGAGAATTAATCTCAAACCAAGAATAGTGAGAGCACACTTGACTAAATCTACATAAATATATTTAATTAGTTTGAATGGATTAGAAACTTGAAGTTCTTCCTTCTTTGTAGGCTGCGCCAGGAATTGACACCAAAATGTTTGGTGTTTTTTTTCCCACAAGAAAACAATATCCGATATTCCCACCCAGTAGATACTTTAAGCAATTCATCATGTCACAAGGTTATGGAAAGCTTCTGAACTCGGAGGTAAGTTCAATTCCTCGTATATACATTTTGTCACCTATTTACTAACAATTTACAGCAAGATTTATTAAGTAGTGGATACATTCAACCAGATGGTATGTTTAAATTTCTACCTGATATCAACATTAAATACTAACAATCTTATCACATAGAATCACTCAACTATGACCAGCCCACCTATGCACAACCCCAATCCGCACCAGCAGCTACCCCAGTACCAGCCCCTGCTAGTGCAACTTCTGGTAAATCACACATGTTTCAGATCAATTTCTATCGGCCTTATTTCGACTTAGATTCTGATACATTCTTTTACAAGATCCAAAGGGCGCTAAACCCATTCGCCACATCATTCGGAGAGCCAAATGAGGAAGAACATCTGAATGAACCTGCTGAATTATATGGATTCTTTTGGATAACTGGTACATTAATCTTCCTTATGTTTGTAAGTTCAACTGGATCAAATTTATTAAGTCAATGGTTATATGGGGATAAAGACAATAAAAAGAAATATGAATATAGTTTTGATTTATTAACTAAATCAATCTCATTATTCTATGGATATAATATCTTTGGTCCGGGATTATTATATTTAATTACCAGATTTGGATATAAATTCCCCTATGGACTTTCGCTCAGTAGAGTTATTTCAATTTATGGATATACTAACGTATTATGGTTTCCAATTACAATTATAAATGTATTAATTGTCATATTAATAAATAATAAGAACCATTATTTAATGTTGAATGTTTTTGAATGGATAATTGTGTTAATAAGCGGTATTGTTACTGGATTAAGTAATTTAGCTAAATTAACTCCGATCATTAAAAAGAATAGTTTAATTATTCATGAAGGAGATACTACAGCTGCAAATAGGATGTATTATACAATTGTTGGAAGTTTGGCCATAGCTCATTTATTATTTACAATCTTGGTTAAAGTTAGTTTCTTTGGTATTACAGTCTAAGCTTTAGCCTCTGTGTATTTTAAACCCTAACAGATTATAGGTAGTGTAAGTAACAATTTATATTTTGCGCGGAAAAATTGCTTCTCTTAAGTTGACTATAAATTGAGAGGAACAGCTGAAGGAAAAAAAATTTTCAATGAACTTTTTAACTTAAGGATAAACCATCATACTCTTTGTTCAAACATGAATATCAGGATGGACTTGGAATAAAGTATGTGATTTTCAGTACTTTATATAGTTTATCTATTGGCAGTGATTATTTGCATTATACCAATTGTTCCAACTGAATTAACCGGGTTGACAAATGCATTATCGTTAAGTTTCAGCCTTGTATGAGCCGTTATCGATAAACTTGAGTTTATGTTTAACCAATAGCTTTACTAACTTGTTGGTATTTAGAAAAATGTATGTAAAGAAACGTTTTTAAAATCTTTGGGAGAGTATAATTTGTTTTTCTTGGTGATGATACATTTCGACCGGGCGGACATAATACATTTCCAGTCCCTTTTCTTGTACAATTAAGGAGAAGGAGCCGACATTTCAGTGTACAAATTTTTGAAGTGTTGACTGGAGAGAGTTGATGAACGGTCCTTTACTGATATAAAAATACTTCTAGAGACTTTTGAAAGTTTTGTAAAAGACTGGTTTTTACTAACATTGTATAGATTTTTAATTTCAACCATTTTTATAGGCATGTTTTGGATTATTACGATTTGATTGAAGGTTTGTCTTTAAATTTTTGTATTTTGGTGATGATCTTTTTATATTCACACTGTACGAGAAGTTTACACTTCATTGATTACACAAACAAAAAACTGATTTAATGACTCTGAAGAATACAAAAACATTGAAACTTAACTTCAAATTGAATGGTGATAATTCCGATGCAGTGTTTTTTTCTTTGCCTTGCAATGTAGAAAGGTTTGTACTGGCAAATATTCCACATGGTGAAACATTCTCTTCTTTCAATAAAAGCTCTTTTCAAGAGAAACAATACTTTGTAGAACTGTATCTAGAACAGAAACTATGACAGTGAAAGATATCTAACATTAGTCGATGCGAACGCCCTACTACCTTCCACACTAAAATCAAAGAGGTACAGGAAGGGGTCGTGTGCCCTGGGCTAATTTTTCATGGCTAAAAAACGAAAAATATTTACCGTACGATAGCATATTCACAGATCGAGCCATAAACGAACAAATACCAATACCCTCCCTCAATTGTATATAGTAAGGGTTTATAGAGAGGAAAAAGGATGATATTGCTACGAAAT
This sequence comes from Spathaspora girioi, assembly GCA_001657455.1. Classification (NCBI taxonomy): domain Eukaryota; kingdom Fungi; phylum Ascomycota; class Pichiomycetes; order Serinales; family Debaryomycetaceae; genus Spathaspora; species Spathaspora girioi. The sequence goes on along the minus strand of LQMS01002371.1, from coordinate 78,799 downwards.
ATCCGTTCTTCGAAGTTGGTGCCGCGAAGTAGCGCCCGAGAGTTGTCGAGTGGCATATCTCAAACCAAAGTCCGAGTGTCTAAACCAATCACTCATATTCCATTATTAAGACAACATCCAAAATTAATAGTAATACCACGTATACAACTGAAAAGATTTTATAATACAAGCATCCTTAGGGAAGCTTTTAATAATTCAGTACCCGGGGTTGAGAATTACTTCGATTATCAATATCTGAAAGTCTATAATTTAATGTTCGATAATAGTTCACAACAGAAATATTTGACATATTTAAACACTTCGAATTCTTTTGAACCCGAAGAAATTGAAGCGATTGGAACGGATTACCATCGAATGGTTGATATGTTATATGTAAACGAATCTGGATGGGGTTTCTTTCGAGAATTTTGGCGGGCTATTTATAATCGAGATATTAATAGTGATTCCCATCCTTCAATATTACAGTTACAAACAAGGATTATTGAACAAAGGTCGCGTGTATGCAGGCTACTTCTTAATCAAGCTCAGTACAACATATATTTACAATATATTAAGCCAGTTATGGAAGACTTTGCAATAGAACCAACCCATCAAGATATTTGTATAGATTTATTGCAAATACAGTTGAATCCTCAAGGGAAACTTACAATTAACGAGAATGAAATTAAGGAATTGTTTGAAGATGATGAATTTGAATTTGAATTGAAAAGGAATTATTTAAGAATATTGATGTCCATAGTACTAAGACTAGTAGAAGAAGATTTTGACCAAAAATTGAAATATGTTGATCTTTTCTTTGAATTAAGAAATATAATCGAGGATACCGATTGGATACTGGACCCTGATCATGATCTGCAAAGGTTTTATTCTCGAATATTTAGGCGTATTGGTAAAACGTCACGTCAAACATTAAGACTGACCGACTATGCTACCAGTTTGTTGACATTGTTTACGAAAAGGTATGATCCGATCCAAGCATATACAATTATCACGAGAATAATGCAGAGTTTGGCAGAATACGATCCAATTCTTTGTATGGAGTATTTCCAATTTAAACTTGATTCAATTAAACGACAAAATTTAGATTTCAAAACTAGAATGTTCCCTGATGATTTACAATATGCTATGATTGCAAATTTACATAACCCACAGTTGTCATACCAATTATATATGAGATTTCCTGAACTCCAATCTTCGACTCAAGTGGATGCCTTATTACGAATAAGTGTAGCATCTTCCGATTGGTTCTCATTACAAGAAAGATTTTCCAAGTTTTATGGGAGACAATTTGCAATACTCCCTACCGAAAAAGATCGAATAAATTTGGACGCAGGGAGGACTGGACAATGGTCTGAAGATAGCTTGGATGATGGTAGTAATTTTGAATTGGCCATGGAAGGGTATTCCGCGGCACCAATTACTGGAGCACCTAGAAGGGTTTATGATATGAAAGAAAAAGCTGAAAGGAAACAAATTTATCAGACTTCAAAGATGTATTCAGCAATAATATTAACAAGCATGAGGCAAGGTCAGTATGATCTAGCTTTTAAGCATTACGATGAATATATTGAATCATGTGCTGAAAAGCATGCTAGCCGCGTGGGAAGTGAACAAATATTTTCCATAATCTTACCAACTTATTTGCAACCTGACAAACTAAACGTTGCTGAAAATCTTTTAGTTCGATATCTTGATCGTGAACATCAGACTTCAATACGTTTGATTCAAGACAAGGATATTGTAAAATGTATTGACTTTATGGCCAAGAATATGTCGTTAGTTAAAGTGGAAAGGATGCGTGAATTGTGTGACGTGTATCAAAAATGGCTGACTGAAGTTTATTGTGGGTTTATATCAAGTTATACATTTCTTGGTCAATATAAACTTGCTGATGAAACAATATATAAAGCCCATCAATTTGCATATCCTCCATTTTCTAACTCGGAATTATATGCCCTTCAATATAAAAATCTTCAGGCTTGGATTGATAATGATACTGATGAGTCAAATGTAGCTTACAACAAAAAGAGGTTAAGGTTATTGCAACAAATAGTTGTGCAATCTTCTTTGGTTAGCAAATTGCAGGAGTTTAGACAATTCACACCTTTCCTTATTGAATATCACATGGAAATTGGAAATATTGATCATGCAATTTACATTGTTTCAACCAGTAGAAAGAAGTTCCATTTTACTGAAGATGATTATTTCCCAATTTTATACTATTTGGTAGTCCATTTACAAGATTATGAAAAATTTTATCTTTATTTAAGAGTGATGCAAGAAGAGGGGATCAATTTCTCGGCTAGAATCTATTATCTTTGGATACGAACTGATTTGTCTCGTGGAGAAGTTCCTAGTGTGGTTCTTCGCCAAATGCTTACAACTTATGGAATTAGTGGTTATAGGAAACGTAGTCGCGTCTTGCATTTCAAACAAGATGCTTGGTATATCCTTAAGACGATAATCCTATTCTTAAAGTCCACGAGAACAGCTAATATTAGGGTATTGAATCATACCGTGGATAAGTTGAAAGAAGCATATGATGGGAATCTTCCATTTGAAATTAGATGTATTATTTATGAATTCATGTATCATTATTTTGATAAAAGAGGAAGGCAAGACGCATTGATTCAGTTGAATAAATCTAGGTATCAAGATTATCAGACTTTAATTTCCAATTATATTTCCCAATATCCGTTTAAGGATAAATCTAATGTAATTATACCACCACTTTTAAAAGAAAACTTTGGAAGTGTGTTAAGTTCACAATTGCAAATGCTGGTTAATGGAACTAGCATCACTGAAAAGAACACGGGATTGTCGGAATCTTCTACGCCCAGTACTATTTCTGGCCAGAATAACAGATCAATGGTTGATCCAAGTCGAACCGGTATTTTTGTTCATGCAATTGAACGGGCGATATCGGAGAATATAATTGATAAAAATGTGGATTTTAATCGGATAAACCGAACGCTATTGAAGGTTCCTAATTGGGAATATTTAACAAAAGCCCTTGAAATATGTGAAAAATATATGATTAAAAGAACTTTAGATATAGAGAAGCAGTATGAAGCTAAGAAATTATGTTATAAGATGTGTTTATGTTACCTTGGAGACAATTATAGTGACCAATTAATTGAACAAAAATATCAGATATTATCTCAGTTTTATGAAGTTAAATCAATAGCACAAGCAAGAAAAGACCTCGAAACTCTTGATCCTAAACCAAATAATTTCGATAATTTTCTCCGAAATGATCAAACTGGAAATTTATTTGATTTGGAATATGCTCCACATTATCCATTACCTTCGATGGACTCAAAGCAATTTGTGGAATATTTTAATCCATTGAATCTATATAAATTTGAGAGTGGTTGTCTTTTTCCAAATCTTACGGATCAATTATATCGATCCATTATAGATTATTGTGATGGTGACACAAATAAATTGGATGATTTTGCAAAGAAGTTTCCTGAGACGTACAGTTATGTAATGAAATATAATACTTGCTGGCGACAAAGTTTTTTTAATTTTAGTGGGCTGCTTGATACACGAATTGACCAACCAAACACAATTCGTACACGATTGAATGAAAGTCTTGAAGGAAGAGCAATGTTCTACATTGGAAATGATTCAACCAGAACCACTCGTATTGATAGGAAATTAAAATCACGTATTAGAATTAAGAATAAGAATAATGAATTAGAAGAGAAAGTATCGAAACTTGAAAGATTTGAACGGAATTATAAAAAATTCAATAAAGAATATGCTAGAATATTATATGATCGTTCGCAATTACGTATCAGAGGAGATAGATCTCTTTTAAGAATAGACGAAAGAATTAGGGATCTAATTTCCCGTATAGACATACAACAGCGTGAAATTTTTACAATGTTAGGATTAAAGAGATATGGACCAAAGTCAAATGTAAAACGTACTGACGGTTACCTATTCCCTTTAGAAACGCAAACCGAGAAAACAATGCAATCAGAAATTCGTCCAGGAGAAAAGGTTGAATCAATGACAGAGCTGGCACGATTACAACATGCCCTAAAAAGACGAGCCTGAATAGAGGCATATCGATTCTATTTTATTGCCCCAAGCATAGACAAGGCACAAAACTTATAATCTTAATCCAGTCCTAAAATTGAGGAGCTCTGATGAGACAGACATATGTACATATAGCTAAACACACTTGCATTTATTTACTTGTATATAATAATATTTATTAGAAACAAAAAAAACTGTACCAATCAGCCCTTTCTCTCAAACAAACAGAAAATTTCCTGTCGTTTCAGTCGCTCCATAAATTAAGGGACCAATATGAGGTTGAATATTCCACTCTAATTTAACAGTAGCATTTCTTGCTCGGAATGATTTTTCTACATCCCAAACTGAGTATTTACTTCTTTGATTAACGAAATGAAGCTTGGCTTCTTCTTTAGATTTGATTATCTTATCCCAATATGTCACTTTATTACTAGATCCTTCACTCTTACCAGGATATTCCGCCGTTAAATATACAAATACTTGTTTAGTATTCCAATTAAATAATGGGGTCAAATCAGCATCTAAATCAAATTGAATCTTGGAATTCTCCTTAGGTTTACGATTTACTGAACCATATTGGCTTGAATGTTTAACTGATGATGTTGGTTGAATATTATTTATTCTAGTAGTGGAAATACCCCATGCATTATCTTGAGCCAATTGTAAGATTGTTAGTAATATAACAAATCCAGTTACTATCATAAAGGCAGTCGTCCCCTGATTACCTATACTCTGTAAACGTGTCACTAAATTAAACATTGTTGCTGACTATAGACTTTAACTAGGGTATCAATTGCTAACGTGTTCTCAATATTGGTTGTTCATGGTTATTTTTTTTCCAGCAGTATATCAGGAGTGTTTGGTAGCGCGGGAGTGAAAGCAACGAACCCTTGAGAGCGCAACAAACGACCAAGGACAACACTAGGCAAATTCTTATACATTGAAGACTATTAACATGTATTTATATAATATTTATTTATCTAAATCTATTGACTTTTTAAGTACTCTTCGTAGATTTGTTTTTGCTTTTCAACTTGTTTAACCAATTTTTTCCTCATACTATTACTAATTTTCTCACCTTTAACATCAGTTATAGGGATGCCTTGTTCATCCCACTCGGAATATAATGAACTATCTTTTAACAATTCCGATGGTGGTATTTTCATTTTTTCTAATCTTTCTTGTTCCTTCTTGGCTTGAGCAAGAGCTTGTTCTTGTTTTTTTCTTTCCTTTTCAGCCATGGCCTTAACTTTAGCTTCTTGTTGTTCAATTAACTGTTGTTTTTCTTGGGCATTTAAAAACTTAACTAAAGCACTACCATTTGGTCTATCATCTAAGGATACACCCAAATTAATTAATTGGGATCTAATAGAGTCACAGGCATTTAAAATCTCGCTCAAATCAGACTTAGCAATAGCTAATCCACGAACAGAATCTCTGAATTGTGAAAGGGCCTTCACATAAGGTAATGCAATATCTTCCGATGTATTAGCGACTTCTTTACCACCAGTAGTTGAATCCATCCAACCTAATCTATCTGATCTAGTTTCAAATCCTAAAATATTCAAAATCTTGACAATCCAATTAGTAATAGCCAATAAAACTTCAATTCTTAATTCAATTTTATTTAAAGTTGCCAATTGAATATAATTATTAGCCTTGGAAATAAGATCTTGAATGGTTCTAATCGCTTGACCACTTGATAAATTATCATTAAATGCCGCATCGACTTCGTCTTGAGCAAGGGATAAATCATCATAAAGTTGTTTTTCAACCTCGGAGATTTTTCTAGATACAAACCCACCTTGTTCAATTGTATGAGTGTAATCTGATTCTAAAGCCCTTACATTGGTAAAGAATTTAGAAAATGTAGATTCAATACTTTTAACCTCACTGATTAAAGAATCTTTAAAATCAAGGGGTTTATCCCAGGGACTTAAACCAAATACTAATCTTAATTGTCTACTTGAAAAATCACTTAATGCTTCATCAATAGTAATGAAATTTTTTAAAGATTTTGACATTTTTTGTCCTTGAATATGTAAATGTCCATTATGCATGAAATAATTAACCCATTGTTTGTTATCATAATAAGCTTCAGCTTGAGCCAATTCGTTATCATGATGAGGGAAACATAAATCAATACCACCTGAATGAATATCCATTTGTTCTCCCGTGATATCAGAAGCCATAACGGAACATTCAATGTGCCAACCTGGTCTACCTTTACCCCATTTAGATTCCCATGAAGGTTCACCTGGTTTGGAAGCTTTCCAAAGAGCGAAATCAGATGAATTCCTCTTGGAATTACCCGCGGTTAAACTTCCTTCACCATCATTAATTAGACTCATGTCACCTTTATTCCAAGGTTGTAATTTTGCATATTCATGATGAGAGTGTTCATATTTAATAGTATCGAAATATACTGATCCGTCTTCAGTACGATATCCATAGCCATTCTCGATGATTCTATCAACATACGCAATAATATCAGGCATATATTCCGAGACTCTAGTGGTTACGGTTGGTGGAAGGACATTTAACTTGGCCATATCCTCATTATACCGTTTTTCCCAATATGCGGGTAATTTACGGAAAATTTCCGGATCAGTTACTGTTGAACCAAATTGAGAATCTAAAAATGGCATAGCTATATCTTTAATGGAATTTAAAAATTCTTCAATTGGAATTGAAGAAACTGTTTTGGAGAAGATTGATTCATGGGCAATTCTAGCGGCTTTAACATACATTGGGAATTTTGGTTTTTCCTTGATTAAATTTTCATAATTTGGTAATTGAGTATTACTCCATTGACCAAATTCAGCTTCAATTGAACCCGTAAATTCAGGTAAGTTCTTTTCAATATAACTTGATAAATATTTTTTAGAATTTTCTAAAAGTTCTTCATTTAAATTAGGATAAACATTGGATAATTTTTGTTCAAATAAATATTGTTGACGAGCAGCAATGATAATCTTATCATCAATATCAGTCACATTTTGAACAAATTTAATATTGTAACCAAAATAATCTTGTAAGATTCTTCTACAAATATCAGTGGAAACGTAATTTCTAGCATGACCCATGTGGGAATGATCGTATACGGTTGGACCACAACTATACCATGATATATGACCGGGACGAATAGTATTGAATTCCTCCTTGGAACGAGTCAACGAATTGTATATTTTCAATATTGGCTTTTCAGCATTTTTGTTGGCTGGTGGGAACCATTCAGGTTGCTTGACTGGGGTTTTCTTGATAGGAGTGGTAGTAGCCATTGATAATAATCGTTTACTCAATAGGCGAAATTTCATAAATAAATTGCCACGGTATTAAACCAACCTCTTATGGTGCAACATTGAGGCGAAGAGTCAACCTTTTTTTTTGGTTGTAAAATTGACAACACGAGAGGCTGACTGAATCTGGTAGTATTGCACGATACATAAAATGTATAACGAATTACAGATTGTCGTACACAGAGTATAGAGGTTGATTTCTACAGGGAATGGCTACAATATAAAATAATTGTGAGTTAGGAATATTCATTTTGCAATTGTTTTATATAAATATATAATTTAAGCCTAATCAATTGGTTAGTATTACTAGGATCTAGCAGGAAAAAATGTTGATTCTTTGAAACAATAGAGATATCAGATAATAAGTTGGTCGCATGTTGTATATATATCCTTATAGTGAAACTAGGCATGTTTCGAATATAATACTCTAGAACGCAAATTATGAAATCATCATTTTAAATCACACTAGTGTGTTTCTCTATGTTCCCTAAACAAACTGATATGAATAGTAACATACTCATTAGCATATCATAATGATACGAATAGCATAATATGGACTGCAATTGCTTTTAATGGTGGTTCTTGTTTGATAGTTGAAAAGTATATAGATTTTTCATTTTGTTTGTGGGAGAGAGTTGAAGTAAACTAAATCTGATTTGATCTAATGTATGTGTTAGGGTTGCAACCCTAAATTACTAACTTGTCAGGTGATCAGAGAAAAAATCTCCAAATAGTCAAATCTTTTATCTTCCCTATTTTTTCCCCTGTGGCGATGTTCACCCTAATTGTAAGTTTAGTGCGAATTTTTCGCACAATATGCGTCCTGCATGTAAGATTCCCAAATTTTGTTAGTCGCACCAAAACTTTCACTCACTAACAAAACTTCAGTAACAAAATCTTTCTCTCACAGTATACGCAGAAACGAAAAAAATTTTAAATTGAATTTTCATACTAGTTCATTTTATACAAGTCATATCCAACAACAATAACTAAAGATGTCTACACACACCACTGTTAAAGCTGCCAACTGGAGATTAGTTGAATTAGGACGTATCGTCTTAGTTGATAACAAGGACTTGGCCACCATTGTCCAAATTATTGATCACAAGAGAGTATGTAATGACCCTGAAAGATATTGAGAGAATATCAACAACGAAAAGGAGAAGGAAGAAAAGCAACGAATGAAACATGACTAAGAGGAAATCAAAGTAAACTTGACATAGCGTGTTCTAGGTTTTCGAACGCAAGCAGGAAGTGATAAAGTAAATACCACCAGAATCTATTGTTAAAAAGACCGAGTCTTTAAAAATGTCAAATGTAAAACATGAACTATTAAACATGTAACTACAAAGGAAACAATAGTCATATCCCATGTGAAATACCTTCTGTTCTTGCCTCCTGATCCTTTTCTGTTTTAAACATTTTTTAAATTTTACTTTATACTAACAAATCATTTTAGGTTTTAGTTGATGGTCCAAAGATCCAAAGACAAGCTATTGCTTTAGCTAAGGTTGTCTTGACTCCAATCGTCTTACCAAACTTACCAAGAGGTGCCAGAACCGCCACTGTCAACAAGAAGTGGGCTGCTCTTGAAATTGACTCTAAATGGGGTGCTACTACCTGGGCTAAGAAATTAGCTGCTAAGGAAAGAAGAGCTGAATTATCTGACTTTGAAAGATTCCAAGTCTTGGTTTTAAAGAAGCAAAGAAGATTTGCCACCAAGAAGGCTTTAGCTAAGGCTTAAATGAAAACAACTCACCTATAAAAATTCATAATAATGTGTATTCTTAGTTTCATATAATCATAGTCGAGGGTTTTTTTTAATGTTTACGTCTTTTCCAACACCACTAAAAAAGGTCTATTGTATTTGATAGGAAATACAAGACGATTCTTGACCAACCCAATATCATAAGTTTAACTTCCTTTATATAGGAGATCATTTTAAATATATATAAATACAAGATTAATCTGGTAGATTAAATGTAAGCTTCAAGTAGGCTCAATATTTGTAAAACAGTCTAATTCTATTTTAGCTACTATGTACACAAGCTACAGTAGGGTAGATTTGTAAATTATTTAATAATTCTATTTACTATATATATGTGTAACCTCCTATATACAAGGGTGACATTGAGATTACTTCTTTTCTTTTAAAGCCTTTTGATACTCAGCAATCAATTGTTTTTGAACTTGAGGTGCAGTTTGACTATATTTACAGAATTCCATGGAGAATTCTCCCTTACCTTGAGTACAAGCTCTTAAAGAAGTCGAGAATCCAAATAATGAATTTAAGGAACATTCAGCATCAACTGTAATTTCATCTTCTCCAGTTTCAGTCTCTAAAATTAATCCACCTAATTTATTAATTAATCCAACAACAGCACCTTGGAATTCAACTGGAGCAGCTACTGCAACTGACATTATTGGTTCTAAAATCACGGGTGAAGCAGCCAAGAACCCTTGTTGGAAAGCACCTTTGGAAGCGGATCTGAATGCCAATTCGGAAGAATCAACCACATGGGTAGCACCATCATTAACATGCATATGAACCCCTAAAACCTTGTGACCAATCAATGGACCCTTTTCTAAACTATCTTCAAATCCTCGTTTAACAGCAAGTAAGAATTTCTCAGAAATCTTACCACCAACAATCGATTCAGTAAATTTATTTTCATGTTCAATTGGAAGTAATTCTCCAATAACTTTACCATATTGACCAGAACCACCACTTTGTTTTCTATGAGTGTAATCAAAAGAAGCTGGAGCTGTAATGGATTCACGATAAGAAACTTGAGGCTTACTAGTAATACATTCAACCCCATATTCACGCTTAATTCTTTCAACATAAATTTCTAAATGTAATTCACCCATACCAGAAATAATTGTTTCCTTGGATTCTTCATCATATTTAACCCTAAATGTTGGATCTTCCTTTTGGAATCGATTCATAGCTTTGGAAAAAGCCCCATTATCTTTGGTCTTGGGGGCAATAGAAAGTGAAATGACTGCTTCAGGCACAAACATTGAACTCATGGCAATTTCCTTCTCGGAATTTACACCGATAAAAGTATCACCTGAAGCACAATCAATACCAAATGTAGCACAAATTTCTCCAGCACCAACTTCCTCAACATCTTCCATATCATTTGAATGCATTCTCACTAATCTAGACACTTTAACCTTCTTTCCTGATTTAACATGAATCATCATAGCTCCCTTTTTCAATTTACCTTGATAAACACGAATATAAGTTAATTGGCCATATTGACCTTCTTCTAACTTGAAAGCTAATCCAACGAAAGGATTGGTACTTGCTGGGGTTAAATTAATTGGACTTTCGGTTCCATCTTTGGCAATTTCTAATCCAGTATTTAAAATTTCATTTGGTTGAGGTAAATAATCAACAACAGCATCCAATACCGGTTGAATACCTTTATTAGCTAAAGCAGAACCCATTAATACTGGAGTGAATTTTCTAGCGATAGTTGCTCTTCTAATTGCACCTTTAATTTGTTCAACAGTTGGTTCTTCACCCTCCAAATAAATATCAGCCATTTCTTCATCAACATCAGCTAAAGTTTCAATTAATAAACTTCTCTTTTCTTCAACAAGATCAACCAATTCAGCAGGAACTTCTCCCTTTCTAATAGTTTCCCCTTGAGGACCTTCATTATAAAGAGCAACACGATCAATAATGTTTACTGCACCTTTTAATTCATCTTCAGCACCAATTGGAACTTGAATAGCAGCAGCTGGAGTTTTCAATTTCTGATTAATTTGTTGAATAGCTCTGAATGGATTAGCACCCATTCTATCCATTTTATTAATAAAAGTAATTCTAGGAACATTATATCTTCGCATTTGTCTATCAACAGTAACAGTTTGAGATTGAACACCGGCAACGGCACAAACAACCAAAACGGCCCCATCCAATACTCTCAATGCTCTTTCAACTTCAATTGTAAAATCAATATGACCTGGAGTATCAATTAAATTAAAATGATAATTTGTACCATCTTTATCCCAAGAACAATAAGTAGCAGCAGATTGAATAGTGATCCCCTTTTCTCTTTCTAAATCCATAGAATCCATCTTGGCACCAACATGATCACGACCACGAACTTCATGGATGGCTTTAATACGACCAGTATAATATAAAACACGTTCAGTAAATGTAGTTTTACCTGAATCAATATGAGCGGAAATCCCGATATTTCTCATTCTTGCACCAGCAGCGAGATCTTTTTCGGATATACTTTTGTTGATTTCATCAATAATGACTTTTTCTTCTTCATAAGTTTGAGGTGGTTCTTGGTGTTCTGCATACTTCAAGGTTGAAGTGGAAAATGAAGACTTGAGCGAAGAACTAAATACAGCAGGAGTAAATTTTGCCCCGCCAGCCATGCCACCTCTAACCAATAATGGTTTGGACATGGCATTCTTAAGAACTCCACGGAGTACACTAGTCATTTTGATAGATATATACAAGGGTTTGTTAAGAATAGCGTGGTTGTGAAAACGTTTTGAATCAAATTTTGCACTATGAAATTTTTTCCCGACTCACAATATGGTGCAAAAAAGATTTTGAAGGAAATTTCTCGGAGCGCGATAATTGGCAACACCTTGATAATTAGCTAACAAAGTCTGCAACAGGCAAAACAAAGTTAAGTCATATACAAAATTTACTATATTTCTTATTCTATACAGAGAAGAAACCTCTTCTACTTCTATCTACAAGTAAACAAATGTAGGGGTTAGGATTATTCCTTTGGCTTAACTCCTAAACCATTGACATTTCTAAACATTAAAACACCCTTGGCATCTTCCTTATCGTCGTCAACAAATTGACACATTCTAACACATTTCCATAAGGAATACCACATTGATTCGCCTTCGTAACGATAATGGTCTCCCATAACTTTTCTAATAGCATCAGTAGCTTCTCTGGCATTATAGAATGGGATTCTGGAAACATAATGATGTAAAACGTGAGTTTCAATAATATCGTGGAAAATATGTTGACCGATAAATCCAAAGTTACGATCAATAGTAGCAGCGGCACCACGGGCAAAGGTCCATTCTTCAGCACGATAATGAGGCATGGTTGGGTCAGTATGTTGTAAAAATGTAACAAATACTAACCAATGGTTTACCCAACACCAAGGAACAAACCAGTAAACCATCATGTTAAACAATCCAAAATGGTTATACCATTGGTAAACCATAATAAAAGTAGAAATAATTCCAATATCAGATAAGATAATGTACCAATATTGGTTTGGGTCAAATACGGGGGATTTAGGAGCATAATGAGATTTACCAAATTTAGAATATCCAGGATAAGCTTGACCAGTGGCATTAGTAGCCAAATATAATTGTAATCCACCTAATTGTTGGAAGACTAACACCAAGAAAGACCAAATTGGCAGTTCTTCCATAATATCGGCAATCTTTTCAACACCATGTTTTTCCTTGAATTCTTCCTTGGTGTATGGAATGAAAACCATATCTTTAGTTAAATGTCCAGTAGCCTTATGATGTTTAGCATGAGAAAATTTCCATGAGAAATAAGGAACAATCAAATAACTATGTATCACCCAACCAATAACATCATTTAAATTTTGATAGTCAGAGAAAGCACCATGACCACATTCATGGGCTAAAATCCATAGTCCAAATCCAAATAACCCAATCAAATATGATTGAAACATCCAAAGGGCACCTCTGAGGTAATATGAGGCAACTGGATAGTCGCCAAGTTCAACCAAAGGAATATACTTCTTGGCAACAGTACCAATAATAACCATCATAGTAATATCACGTACAACATAACCCATAGATTTAATTAAGGATCTTTCATAACAATGTTTTGGAATGACTGATAAGATATCTTTGATGGAATAATCTGGAACTTTGAATACATTTCCATGGGTATCAATAGTAGTTAAGTTGGTACTAGCAGTAGTTGAAGCGAATGAAGAAATATTTCCTTCTCTATTTACCTTAGTAGTAGTAGAAGAAGAAGAATCTGAAGCAAACGTGGTTGCAACACCAGTAGCAGTAGGAGGACTCATTATTAAAACGTTCACTGGTAGCTCAGTTAAAAGAATAAAAAGAAAGGTATATTAAAACTTTTCAAATCAAACTCCCGATGGGGGTTTGCTGCGAATTAGCATGTGTGCGATAGCGCCTTTTTTTTTACTATGCGCTGTGAGTCCCGCGTCGTTGAAAAAAAAAAACAGAAAAAAATATTTTTCAACCAGTAAAATTTCTTTTTATCGTAAACACGGCTTGGAGACTCAACGGTTTATCTCACAGGTACCAACTACTTACAGACTAATAGACAGCGTTATACTTGATATGACTGAAATAAGAAGAATTCGTATAAGAAGCAAGTAATTTGAATTTGAAAATAATCTAAATAGCACATTTTATCCAGATCTATGATATGGATCTACAATTTACCACATATAACTAAAACACGTCGTGCGATGTTCAAAAATATCTTACGATTGTTTAAATTTTTATTACTGTGGGATCAAACCCGCCTTATCATTTCTTGTTATTTTTATGGGGTACGTTCAAGTGGAACATATTACATTTGAACTCTTTTTTAGCTCTGAAACCATGCGATTCTTGTTATAAACGTTTTTTATTCGTAGTAGGGAATGGATGTTACCCTGGTGTTTTAAATTTCTTTTTGACATTTTTCGCGCTGAAGTTGCAAAAAAAATAACTACTTAAAACGTGTAATCTGCTAGAAGTTAGAAGAAATGCAAGCAAAGAGAACATAGAAGACACATAGTATGGAGAACGCAAATATTGTATTTTTTTACAAATCAATACAGGATCACTTTGTGTATCTAACATTCGACTAGATAAAGCTAACCTTCAGCAGATTGACGTTGACAGGGTTTATCCATGCTGAAAGATATGTTTATTGATCCTAAACCTAAAGCTTCACTTTGGGGGAATCAGATTAAGCTCTTGCTTTTTCATGGTTTTCTTAAAGGGATTTTACTTGCAGTTATGAAGAACTTTGTAATCTTATTCTGAACTGAAACCATTATATTGAAATAAATAAAGACCATAAAAGAGGATTTATAGAAAGCCTTATCTATTTTCTTGAACGATTCAGTAAGATAAAGGGCATTTCATTGGGTAATTAACTAATTCACAGCGCTTAAAACTTTATTCACAGTAAGTATTTCCCCTAGCAAATCTGCTTTAGTTCCACGTTGACCGCTTTACAAAACAAATAGCCGATGACACTGTGAAGTTTATTTAAAGTCAAACCTTATTACGCTTGTTTAGTTCTGAGAAAATCATTTCTTGGCAATTTCTGACGTAGAAGTAACGATCAGGGCTTGGGGGTTCATTCCCTTAGACTGACAAATTATGATTAGGAATCTGAAAGACAATGGATAATAAGATATTCTTCATCGTAGTTTAAATGATCATGTTCTTATATTCTGACTCTGCCAAAAAGAGAATAAAGGCTTTTCCACACCATTTATTCTTTTTCGTGCGTAAAACAGTTATTCAATTTTCCCGTAAAACTTATTTCCTATTATAGAGAGAGGCATTCACTTCCATTATAATAATACGACAACATTGGAAACCGCCTTAAGTGACCTTATTAACCACCTTTGTGTTAAAACAAAACAAAGAAAATGGGGTATAATCTAACATCTCCATATGAATTTCATTCATTTATCCCTCTTTTAGTAAAAGATGTTTCTTTAGCACGGCTTTCTGGAATTGCAGGAGCGTACGCATAGACGGGTAAATATAATTATGTACCTTACTTGACTACGCTTTAGGGATCTACCAATCATCTCAGAATTGATCAAACCCCTTAACATCAATTTTGTAGGAAAAGTAAATATTGAACTACCAGGGTCTCTTTTACTATTTACTAAAAATAAATACCCCTAATGAGGTTTCAAATAGATATTTCAATCTTGAAACTCCTTTGTTCTGATTTTCATATGGTTCCCACGGATCGAATAACATCATTGCAGATTAGAATGGTGAGAGAAATAATTTTCATTTCCCAAATCGAGTAAAACCAAGTGCATAACTTAGATTGTTACTCTAAAATACGAATGTGGTTGTTAATTGTCTTTTGACTTGACTTAACTCAATTGGAAATTGCGAAATCTTAATTTACGGTAGCAAAAAAAAAAAAAAAACCAGAAAAAAACTTCCTAATCTGGAAAGTTGGTGGCTGCAACTGCAGGATTACCAGATTCGGAAAAGAGGCTCTTACAAAAGAAATCCCTAGCCGATTTGCATTCAATATTTATGAAAATTTACCCCAATACCTTCCTAACTTAGGCAATAGATTTTAATGTGGAAGATCTTAATAGGTAAATCTGGAATGTACCTAAAATGTTTAATTTGCTATAAATATACAAGGGATCTCCTTCCTAATTATTTGACGATCTTTTTCATTAATTACACTATCAGAAAGAGCATCCATCTCAATTAAATATCTACACTCATAATAATGAAGTTATCCACCACTACCGCTTTAGCTATCTTAGCTTCATGTGCCTTTGTCTCGGCTGCTCCAGTTGATATGGACTCTTTTAGTTCAGAACAAACTTTGGTTAAGAGAGAACAAGTTAGAGAAGTCTTAGACATTCTTGATCAACTTCAAGCTCACAAAGCAAAGAGAGCATTGGTTCAAGACGAAGCTGAATTAGCTGAATTATATAAAAGAGAAAGTTCAATTATTAGTTCATTAATCTCATCATTGGTTAATTCAGGTCTCCTTAAGGATGTGTTTGTCAAATTAACCTCCGATCCAACTGTTGCTGCAGTAATCAAGGGTTTAATCCAAGCTGGTATTCAAACCGCTACTGTTCAAGGTGTTGCTTTAATTAAGGCTTTATTCAACTCAGGATTATTGAGCGATATTTTCAACAGAATTATCAATGATGCTTCTTTGAAAGGTGCTTTAATAGATATCGCCAAGGCATTTTTTACTAATTCCAAGAATATCTTACTGGGTATCTTTTCTTCTCAAGCCAAAAGAGAAGAACCAGCCAAGAGAGAAGAAATCATTGATTCCTTAGACGGTGAATACATTGACAAGAGAGATGTCGCTGACATAGTTTCCTTGGTTGTTAGCACAATCAAGAGTTCAGGTATTGTAAACACTTTGGTTCAAAAAGTATTAGCCAACCCAGAACAATCTATTGCATTCTTAACCTCTGCTTTGAAAACCGGATTGGTTGTTGCTCAAGATCTTTACAACTGGAGTAAGGACAATGGTCTTTTAGCACAAGGTTTAGCTTACATTAAGGAAAATGGTGGTACTTTCGGTTCTTTAATCGCTCAATTCTTTGGTGGTGCCTTGGCTGATGGTACTGTTACCGCTAGTGATATTGATGATGCTCCTTCTAGCTCACAAGCTCCTACAAGCACTCCTACCACTGCTGCTTCTGGTACCAGCGACAACCTGGCTGCTCTTTCGTCCTTGGCTGCTAAGTATGGTGCTAAGAGAAAGAGAAACCTCTACTAAACATCCTGTCCTGGGAAACATACCCTTTTTCTCCATCGCGTCCGTTATTTTTGATTTTTATTCAACGCTTGTTACGATATATATATATATAGTTATGTAAGTATTTATTTTTTAATTCTAATTGTTTACTTATTGATTCGAACTTCGTAGAGACTTACATTTTTATCAAAAAAAAAAGCATGCATATATAAATATATAAAAATGTCTAAATAGAATCAAAAACTATATATGCCCCTTAATTTGATCCCGATGATGAATATTGCGAATAATCTTCCTTGATTTGATCTGCATTCATATTTGAATTAGCAGGGTCCCAGGCAGCGGTTGGAACACTTAAGTTCCCATTACCAACTGCTCCTGCCATCATTCTATTTTCATCATTACGACGATTACGTTCCCATTCACGCCATCTCTTCAAAACAATCCTACTTGGATCAAATTTACCTAGAGCACCAGAATGGTCACCTTTATCACCACCAGCAACTGTTCTAGTTTCACCCCAACTGAAGTCATCAAATTTCCAATATGCATAACTTGGTAAAACAAAATTCCAAATTGGTAAAGCACAAAGATAAACGAAAAAGTAAAAGATATAAGAAAATGAAGAAACTGTAATAACAATAAGTAACCCAGGTAGACCAAAGATAATACCCAACAAAACAAGTGACATAATTGGAGTAGGTTTGGATATAATCGCCACAACAATAACATAAAAGGTAAACGAAATAGCTGCTGGTAAAACCAAAGTACCAACTAATTCAATAAAAATAACAAACTGCATTGAGAAACAAAATGTACCACATAAATCATTAACCAAAACCAATTCCATTAAATTATGAACCGTAGAATTAATCCATCTACGACGTTGAGACAACAAAACCTTAAACTTATCAGGAACAATAGTCTTACATGCTGCTTTAGGAACAAAAATTTGCCTTCTCTTGGGGAAAGTACGCAACATTAATGATGAAAGATAACGATCTTCACCCAATAACAACAAATTCTTTTTATGTAAAGTATCAATGACATTATCGGAATATCTTTCAACAATATCAGGATTGGCCAATATAGGAACCCAATACCCATCAGAACCCTTTGGAGCCTTAATTCTATACATACTGAAACAACCAGGTAAACAAGTAACCCCACCGAAAATAGATTCAAAAGCCTTGGCTTGATGATGAGAAATATAATATTCAAAAACTTGAATTGCAGTAACCCATGATTGAAGCTTATTAGAAATCTTAGTTTCACCACATAATCCCATAATCAGAGGATCTTTAACCATTTCAGCAACCATATGAGTCACGGAATCAGGATATACTCGAGTATCTGCATCAACCATTAAAACAATTTCATAAAATTCCGCCATTAAACCAGTAACTCGCCATATAGTTTGTAAAAGTTCATATTCTAAACTAGTCATTCTTTCATCAAATACAACCTTTTGTAAAAAGGACATTAAAATGATTTGAGAATCACGCTTACCTCTATTACCTGGTTTGGCAGACCCTGCTTCTTCTGGAGCACCACATTTAACAATAGTAATCACAGGAACACGTTGTTGCTTATCTTGAGGAATAGTATCATCATCATACTTGTAGAAACCAGCGTATACTTTAGCCATATTATGACGTTTACTACCTTGAGCAACAGCTACATAGGAATATGCCTTAACTTCTTCCTTGGGGATGGTTAAATCTTGCATCATACCTAAAACAATATCCGGGGTAGTTTCATCATTTCCAGAACCTTTAATTACACCATCACAAATAACCACAATTAACTTATGAGAATTTGGATAATCAGTAGTAGCAACGGAATCCAAAGTAGTTCTAATACCTTCTTCATCTTCAGAATAACAAGTAACCAAACAAATAGTATGGGCAAGAGGGTATGCAAATGGTTGATATTCAACTGGTGGTTGTGGAATAATATCAGGATGAATAATATCGGGAGATAAACCATGAACAGGATACCCATCCATACCATCAAATGGATTAAAAGTACTCATAGGTCTATTTAACAAATCGGTAGATGATCCTTGGTCGGTTAAATAAAGAGTTGATTGCTTTCTAACATTTTGACCTCCTTTTTTATATCCTTGACGACCTAAAAGAGCCGCTTGAGTAGACATGGTTGTGTATCTAAATGTTTTGGAAAGAGCTTCTGGATTATCATAATATTGAGATAAATCACTATTTGGAGCAAGGGACAATTTTTGAGCACGATTAAACACATTTTGTCTATTTGTTTTCGCAGCACGATAATTTGCACGAGCCTTAATTGGAACGGTTTTAATTTGATCCCCAATAGCCATATTATCATTACGAGTCCAATTTTCAATATCCTTGTTTCTTGCAACCATAGATCTTTTATCATATTCAGTAGCACCTTGCTTTTGAGAAGTAATCCATCTAAACCATAAGGCCATAACAAATTTAACAACAACAACAGATAAAATGAAAACCAAAGAGACAATCAAAACAATTTGCGAGGCAATACATCCAATTGTGTCTGAATCAACTGTACCTACTTTAATAATTTCAGTCAAACATCTGGCTGCTTGACGTTCATGAGCATCGGTTAAAACCAAAGAGATATCCAAACCATGATAAGTGTTATCGCTTCTTAACTTATCAAATAAATCTGGATAAGTAACATCATTAGTTTGGATCCAATTCAATAAATTAAGATCTAAAACATTTCCTGAATAGACAACCAAATTTCTTGATGAATTTCTAACATCATCCCAAGTGAAATATACTTCACCAGTGTCTTTCATTGTATAATAAGCCTGACGAGCTACTGAACTTGTATGACACGCATAACCATCATAATACGGCTGGGTCATGTTTACAGAAGTAGAACCATCTTGAGCTAAAAGATGACAAGGCATATACCAAGCCAAGTTATTATCGGTATCATGTGGGATAGTACAGTTATCACGAGGAACAATCAAATTCTTACAATTACCATTAACATTTTGGAAAAGTAATGAGGCATCTTGTCCACCGGCATTTGTTGGAGGATACAAAATGTTTGATCCGGCAGGAATGCCAGCAGCTGGGGGATGTCTCGATTTAGTTAAATCAAAGGATTTACCATTAATGATCAAATAACCATTACTAACGTCGTTAATTCTCGTTCTAATACGTTGACCGGAACAAACAGTTCTGGTGAACCCAAAAGTTAAATAAGCCACAATGGCACCAACATATAAAATACAAGAAATTAACCCAATTTTTTCTCTCCAAGCAAATTGACGTTCTTTAGTCTTTAACCCGAAAAGTCTCATCAACGGAGGTGGAGCCCAAAAAGTGATAGCATAACAGTATACTTTCCAAAAATAAATATTACTCTTTTTGGTTGCCAAATCATCATCGTCGGTAATTATATTTTTTGAAGAAACAATAACATTATTATTTTTGCGCAGACCTTGACCTTTAAATTCGTCATTCAAACCATACACTTCGCGCCCACGTCTCGAGTCGTCGTTCCCGGTAGTTGTGTCTTGTTGTTGGGATGGTGGTAAAGGTGGTTGACCTGCGCCGCTGGCACCGCTCACGTCAGGCGACGCATTATGGATATCCATAAGGGGTATTCCTTCATCTTCCTCCTCACGTTGTTGTTGTTGTTGACGTCTCAGAGATCTAGACCTACTCAACTCATTGGAAATTATAGGATCTAAACCGGTAGAAGAAGGTAAAACTTTGATATGATGAGCTTGTTGATTAGCGACTTGCGTATAATGATATCGAGGGTGATTTTGGTTAATACGGGTTCTTTCCGGTCTGATAAGTGATTTCTTTCTTCCAAGTCCGTCACCTGATTCGGGATCAAACTCTCTAAACCCTTGAGCACCAGAATTATCTCTGTAGGACATCGTTTAATATGTAGATTCGTAGCAGTCACACCAAAATCAAGAAACGAAAAACCCTGAAATAGTTTGTGATATTAGCAAAGAATGGTATGTGAATAAACCAAAAAAAACAGCTAAAGGGGAAAAAAAATTTTAAAGTAGTTAAAACCCAAAAAAGTACAACACCAAAAAAAAACCAAAATAAAAAAATCACGTAGGCCAAAAATAAATTAAAATAAAATAAAATAAAGTTTTTCTTAACCTTTACGCTAAAAATAAATTATTATCTGACTGGAGAAGGGATCTATAGAACCGGCCAATAATTATAACTGCACTTTTCTGTTAGCGGAGATATCGATATTCTGAATGTGACTATGTTCAACACACGCTTGTTTGGTTGTAGAATGTAACGTGTATGTTATTTATTGAAGAAAGTAGATAGTAGATAGTCTGAACAGCCTGTTTCTTCTTCAAATGTAGTGATGAACAATTGCCTATTCTTTTCTAAATGTGAGCTGGGGGTGGTCAGTAATGCAGATGCTAAGGTATGGATGGATCTATGAAATCAGCTGGTTTAAAGATTTTAGATGATTATTGTTCCTTTTATTTAAACTGGAAAGTAAAAAGAAACAAATGCAAAAATAGAAACAAAAGAAACTTGGTTGTAAAAACTGTTACCAGATCAATAAGCCCGTTTGCAGAGTACAATGTCAAACAACTGCCAATCTTTTTTATGGCAGAGAAAAAAATGATTAGTGTTACTAATGTGCTATTAATAGCAACACAAGGCGCACTGTTTAAGTAGGAAATTGTACAGTACTACACGACACACAATAAAAATTTTCACTTGGGAATGGAACCATTCTCTGGCGAAGCATATATTTTAAGGATAGTACTAGGCCTTTAGGAGCCACTCTCCCAGCTTGCTTTTAATACGTTGGACTTGCTTGATAAGCAAGTTGTCCCAGTACTGTATGTGTAGTTTTTCGGCCGTTGCGATGACGTTTCAGGATTATACACAAAATCAAAAAGTCAAAACAAATTTATTTCACGTGTCCCTACCAAATTTTTTAACACCTCGTTTTTAGCCCCCGTGCACGACCCACATTTACGTACTTTTTACATAAACTTGAGTTTATTAAATTGGGGCAAGATTTTGTCTATAAAGTTTAAATTTATCAGTTATACTTTTCTTTCTATTATTTTGAAAATTGAGTTCACTTTTATTATGATATTGGTACTATTTCAACAGAATCGTATAAGTGGTAAATCATTAATATGTTAAGCCTCCATTGTTCTCCCTCGAGATCAATTAACTACATTGGGAAAAAAACACGCGCCCAAGGTGGCTGCGAAAAAAAATATAAAAAAGAAGTTCGCTTACACTTACATCAAATTACATATAGATATTTACTGTTTAAATGAATTTTAAAGTCTATATTCTTTTATTTACACAATAAGTGTATGTAATACTTTTGTCAACTTATCACCGGCTCCCTCTATTCGAGTAGCATAAGGTATTAACTTAATTAATAACCGATATAACTTGGTTTGGTTAAGTTTGTTCTCTTGCACATCATGTAATCCTCCTAATCCATTCAAAACAATCATTAATTCTCGTTGTTGAACAATTGATATAGGACATTTATATAATAATTTTTGATCACTGATAAACCTCCTTAAACAAAAACTAGCTCTTGCTATCAAGAATTGCTGACTAATGGTCTGCAACTCCTTTGTGGAACCTGAATATGATGATTGCGAAAACTTAATCAATTCTTGTAAACATTTGGATCTTGATCTATAGTTTTCATACTTTATTAATGGCTTGGTAGTACCAAACACTTCATCAAATGAATAATTGGTAAATTTATCAATCAAATCATCTATGTTGTTACTACATTGATCAAACACTGTTTTCTCCCATTCGTTGAGTTCGTATAGAAAGGAGTTTTTATAAATAATCTCAATATACTCAACAAGTAATGCAGTAGTACCAGATCCATTCTCGGTATGGGATAATAATTTAGGTAGCATCAACTCACTCAACTCGTGATATTGTTGAATCTTGATATCTTGATTTGCTTGCGTAGATTGGAAACAAAGTTTAATAGTTTGAATTATCAGTTTCCACATCTCATTAGCATCATCAGAATTAGCTTCAATTATAGAATCACTAGCTAATAATTGTTTTATGACCAATCTAATACCCTGGTTAGCCAAAATCCAAGCAGGTGTTTCTCTTGATTTAACTCCCTCGGAATGATTATCAATAATTTCAATAAAGGATTTTAAACATTTAATTGCACATCTATCTTGAATTAAATCCAGAAATTGATTTGCTTGAATCAGACTCAATTTCTCTAATAAAATTTCAAGACAAATATGTCCCAAGCTTACAAATGTAGGTAATTTAAACTTCTCAGCAATAAGCTTGTTATTGGTTAGTTTGGCTTCAATCCTGGTTCTAATCCCATATGGATAAACTATCATAATACTTAATTGTTGAATTACGAGTGATTGAATGGCCATGTCCTTCACATCAATAAGTTTCAAATTTTCAATGGTTGAAGCTTGTAAACTGCTAGGCTTCACATCATCCAATTGATTTGTAGGGAGGATGGGATACCTAGCACATTGATTAAACATATTTATAATTGAATTCACTTCGTCCAATGTCAATTTGGAAACAATAATCTTGTATAAATCAGGAAAACATTTCATCAACTCCACTAAACATTCTTGATATTTCCCATTAATGAAATCATATTCAACAGGAACATTCACCCATAAATTAAAAACCATATTTCTTATTTCAATCAAACTACCACCAAGCCCATAAACACTTACTAAAAGATCATGAAACGATTTAAATACTTGTAACTTTAAATCAGCAGACTTTGAAGTTAACAACCGGTTAAAATAATCAATTAAAGCTTGCCATTTGCTTACAATACCTTCAATTTCCTTGTCTCTCATGAATTTATTATACAAGGAAGTAAAACCATCCAACATCAAATTATAGCTTTCAATTCTTGCCTTGTCACCCAATTTCCCAAATTCATCATCCTTAGGAATCATACTAAACAACTTAGGTAATACAATTCCATAAATCAAATCCCAACAACCACCAAGAAGACTTCCATGAACATCAATAATTTGGAAAAATGTTTGAACAGAACCGTCTTTAACTTGCGCTCGATCTTCCACTTGTGATATCTTGGCAAGGCTACTCAACAAATAAATATCAAGACACATATACAAATCAAGCGATTCTTCCAGATGAGTTATAAACTCAACCAATTCAGTATCCAGAACCACCGATTCTGGGATACTTTGCTTTGTCCTTTCAGAACTAAACATAACCATTCTTGACTTTAATGAATCACTAATAAGCCAAAAATAACTCACAGAACTGAATGAAATATTTAAATCATATTTTTGATCTACAAAATTCCCCAATGTATCAATCAATAGTTTATATTGATCGAATGGAAGTGAGGACAAAAACTCATCCAAGATTAGTTTAAGCGTATCATACGATTTCTCAACTAATAATCGGAACTTATCTGTAGTGGCATCAGAACCTATAATCGTGAATGGTGTATTAAGTATATGAAACACTTTGTTCCATGATTTTTGATAGAATGTATCATACTTGTCGATTAATTCATGTAATGTAGTTAAAACCGTTAAATTAATATCTGTCTCGCAATTTAATACGAGCAACTCCTGAGGGAATCCCAAACTAACCAAACTATTCAAATATTGTCCAAGACTTTGCAAAGATTTCTCCGAAGTAGTATGAATAATTTCTTCGTTCTCACGTTCTTCAAATCCATCGTGGGATATCGTCTTAATAATCCTAGCGAATGCTTCTGTAATTGATATCCGAACATTTGAATGCAATGTACGACGAGATCCTAATTCAATAAAATAAGTTTGAATTAAATCCCAAGATTTATTATCTTGAATTAAAAACTTTTTCCCATTAATCTTACAAACTTCTACAAGTTTGTTTAAAAAGAAACTTTTATTATATGGACATGTCAGCAAGCTCTTATCGTCGATCTCTTCACCTTCCTTAGCGTTAATTTCTTGATCAGATAACTTAGTTAATGAACTAACAACTTCATAAAATGAATCTACCTGATAATCACCAATACTTTCAAGCAATTTTTTCATCGATGATTGAACATTGGCAATATCAGCACTAGATAAATCTGGTTTCTTAGGATCAGGACCAAGAATTTTGCCTCTCCCCTTAATATACCCATAGAATTCATCTTGTCCGTTAATAAAATAATCACACCATTGAAACGTGACCCAAATAATCATCCATGACAATTTTAAAGTCGATCCAAGTGAAATAGCCAAATTCGCTAATGCCCTAATACAAGTTACATGTCGTGAATTAAAATATCTAGAATGAACCAGCGATGATATATTACTTTCGATTTCCTCCTTGGCAGCAGCGGTGGCACCATTTGCATCTTGTTGTAAACTAGAGCTAATGGACTCTACAAACCCAAACCCAAACGATTTCTTGTCTGATTCAGGCGTAGGTGATGATCTAACCGATTCCCTATGAGGCATGTTATTAATGATTGCGTGAGATAAAGTTCGTAACAAGTCATCGCGTATATTTGTCAACCCCAACAATCCAGTAGTATGAGTGAATCTTTGCATTGACCTAACCAACAAATGGAAACATTCATCATCCATGCTAGTATATAAGAATCGCTTATACAAGCCAGTTATTTCCCCAGAAGTTCGAGAAATAAGAACATTCATCAACTGAATATCAGCCTCTAAATTGGAAACCCCCGAATCCTCGGATAAACCAGCAACAAAATTGGCAATCCCCTCGGAAAACAGAGTAAGGATCGCATGGATTAAGTATATAGCATACGTTGACGGTATCCCAGTGGGAGGCTCCAATTTATCCAAATGATCGAGAACCAGAGTTTTCAAACTGGATGTTGATTTGGAAAGATATACATGTTGCTGATCTGACGTAACACTCCAACCTTTAGGTATTGGTTTTATGACCTCTTGTATTAACTGGGAGTTATTAGCGAGATACGTCCCAAGAATAGTCAACGATTCTAAAACAACATTCTTCTTGTCTTTATTATAATCGAACTTTGTGTAGATATTTTTCATGACTTGGAAATCAGAGAATAAACCTTTGTATAGCTCTAAAACTAGCACTTTTTCCCAATCTGATTCGAGAGTTTCACTCACACCAGAAGGGTTTCCACTACCGTCAAGAAGAAGATGATTAAGAAATGACAATACTATTTCACTCTCAATTTCAAGATTATCCAATTGAGTAGCCAATAGCATATAAGTAATCCGCATTGTTCGATCAACAAGAGGGAAGGACTTGTGGGGAGAATTTAAAATTCGGAGCATGGAAGGAACAATTTTAACTCGTAACAAATAAGCCAATTCTTGGTGTTTCAAGAAAATTTTAGTATGACCAGCAATGATATTCTCAACAATTTCTAACACAGATGATAACTTTATATGAATAGATTCTTTCAAGTAGGTGGGTTTTTCATTCTCTATGAAATGGCACAAGTCTTGAAATATAAGGAAACCTTCGTTTGACAAGTCATTCACATTTACAGTCTGTTCGTTATCAATCTTGATCTCGTGGTTTCCTGTGACTTCGTCTTCGGGAAATTCTTTGATTTTGTCATAAATATTACTAAACAATTGCTGTAAAGTTGCCGAGGCCGTATTTATAACCACTGTACTCTTATTATTTGCCGTCAAACTAGAACAAATTTCCAATAGAACTAGCAACAATTCGCCTGTGAATTCCTCACTATAACTCTGCATAAAGCTGGGTAAACATTGTAAGATCCTCAATTGAATGTCAATTGCCAAATGAGAAGCCTCCAGAAGTGAATTCAATAATTCCTTTAACGAGTCAACTGGGATCAATTTAGCCATAATTAACTTATGAATGATAGAAAGGGAAATCGTAGTAAGTTTAGCATTGCCTGATTTACAAGCTAATATCACTGGTCTTGTTATGTCTTGTTTGTGTTGAGGTTGTGAAATATCTTTAATTTGTATGTCCCAACTGCGATACGATCTAAGTGTTGTTATTGCTTTGTCGCACGCATGTCTTGTCTCCGTAAACCGACGTTTCGATTCAGTGGAGAGATTTGTAAGCTCCCCAATTAGCAGATGAATGCTGCTCATAATTAACTGTTCTGGACTAAAAGCACCTAATTACCTGTTGAATTTTCGATTACGTTGTTAAACTGTTCGAGTCAACCAAAATTGAAAACAGACAAAAAACAAAATCGGTCAAAACTCACGTGATTTTTTGGACAGCCACGATATCCGGTCACTGGTGATAGTTGCGTTCTACAATTCGAATATAAAGCTTTAAACTTACTAATTCATTAATATATATATACAGTTACTCCAAAATAAAACCCCAAGTAGAAAGACAAACTAACTTAACACCAAGTATGCAAAATTCTATAATACAATGGTTTGGCACTCCATCTTTCAGCTTCCTCAAACTCTTGTTGAATCACGAGTTCGGTATCAACAGCTACTCTGCCAGTAGTCACATCCATATCTTCAGCTCTAATGTATAAACTCCAATTTCTAGTCCAAATTTTATGACCTATATAGAAGACCAACACAATTGGAGCAGCAAGATATGCTTGGAAAAATGTTGTTGCTTGTAATGGTTCGCCACCAATTGGGTACAAGGCAACATAAAATTGAGCAATCAACACTAAAACGTTAAGAAGCATACAAAAGTAAGCACCATAATCTCTACCAAACGACTTGAATGGAATATTATCAGTAGAAATTCCTTGAACTTTGCATGCGTAATTAACTCTAACTTGTGCTAATGATATTGAAAACCAAATGAAAAAACAAGCTAAACCACTCAAGGATAACAACCAAAGGAAAACAGTTTCTTGGTTTTTGGATGCGGCAATAAATCCAATCAACCCAGATGCCAAACAAATAAGAATAGAAATCATTGGTCTTCCCTTTTTGTCAACATAAGTTAGGAATTTAGGACCATGACCACATTCACCCAAGGCAACCAAAGGTTTATAAGATGCAAAAACACTAGCATTGGCTACCGATAATACTGCCAAAAGGATAATGACATTGAAAATTGAAGGTAATACCCTAATTCCACCATTAGAAATAGCAATGACGAATGGAGAAGCAGAAGATCCAGAATTTCCAAGCAATTGAGAATCATCATATCTAACCAAAAAGCAAAGTAAGATAATAGTAAGCATGTAGAAAATAGCAATTCTCCAAAATACTTGTTTGATAGCCTTCTTCATGGCCCTACGAGGGTTGGCAGATTCAGCAGCAGCAAGAGCAACCAATTCAGTTCCAGCAAAACTAAACCCAGCGTTAACTAAAGTGTTACAAGTTCCCCTGAACCCATTAACAAAAGGTGGATGCCAATTTGCTCCTCCAATGTAACCTTGTTTACCACCTCCAGCAATGAGGATAACTGCCAAAATACAGAATCCAATAATTGCAATTACTTTGATAACCGAGAATAAAGATTCACCATAACCATATCCTTTAACACCAAAGATATTAATAGCACATATAACAACAAAAAATATGGATACCCAAACAGCAGAGTTGATATCCTTATTCCAGTATTCAATAGTCATGGAAGCTGAAACTAAGGAAAATGGGATAGTAACAATCCATTGCAAGAAATAATTCCAACCCATTGCAAAGCCCCAAGATTCATCAATAAATCTTGAATTGTAAATCAAGAAATTACCACGAACGGGATAAGAACTAGTTAATTCCCCCAAAGCTTGAACAACAAAGAAAATTAGAATTGCAACAATGATATACCCAATAACAGAACCAGCGGCTCCAGCACTCGATATAACAGCACCACTACTGATAAATAACCCAGATCCAATGCAGGATGCAAGGGCGATGAGTTTAACTTGATAATCCCTTAATCCATCTTCTGGTGTGACCACATCAGAGGCCTTACCCCCTTCTAAATCAAGCTTGAAACTATCAAGCCATTCCTTAACTGGACCCTTGGGAGTTGTTTTCTCTGTTGATCCTGAAGGTGATTCGGACTTTTGAACCTTAAAACTTGACACAGAATAATTGTCCTCTTTTTTAGATTCACTAGAAGACATGTTTGCAATCAGGTATCTATACGCGGTTGGTTAGGATTTAACAGTAAAAAACCGCTAACAGCAAGAGAAAGAATTTCCGAATGATAAAAAGCTCCATCTCCTTCCTTTAAAGGATTGTGCAAATTTTTAGTATCTTAGGCAATTTAATTTAAACTTTTCAGTATGGCATTTCTAAAACGTATGGCATTTTGCGCGGTAAGGACCGGAAAAAATTTATTATTTCGGCAATTACAAGAAATTCCATTGTTAATTTCATGTCGCTCAAAAAGAAACGAGCGATCCTGTATGCGGCGATTGCTACCACATCTATATGACTCGGATGAATTTCCGGAACACCTTAAAAAAATATGATGATGATGTGATTGAACCGTTGGATTTATCCGGAAAATTTATAATCTTGACAGAAGGGGCTTAAAATAAATATAAGAAGTAACACCACATTCCCAGATCCAATGATACTTGAACAATGTATTGCATGAAATAATAACTGTAAACAATGGAATAAAAACCAGAGGTTAGATTTGGCAAACTTACGTCTGAACTACAGTCGCTGTTTTTGCTCCCATTTTGCTAAAATACATCAAACATTTATATTAGCACAATATGTAAATATCGTGAGAAAAGCATTCTAAATAATTATCTAAAAAACACATTGTATAATTGGAGATATGCTATATAATACCTCCCAAAGAAATCACCTGTTCTTTTAATTTTTTATTTTCTTCTTGCAATTGATTTTCCCTTTGTTGCATATAAAGAATATAATCAGTGGCTTTTTCCAAGATCATCGATTTATTAAGTCTGGCACAATTGTTATCTGATTCGGAAGCTTGTTCTCCTGTTTCAAAAGCAGTTTTCTCAAATGCAACACCTGGGATTATCTTTTGTATACCAGCAATTTTAGCATTAATATTGATTCGATATCTTTTTTCAATCTTATTGTGAGCTCTCTTTTGATCGTCAGTTAATTTCTTTCTAGGTGCTCGTCTTTTCGGACTAACCTTTGACTTGCCTTCTTTTTTAATAGTTACACTATTGTCAGTTCCTGCGTTAGATTCCACAGATGTTGCTGGAGAAAGAGAAAGAGCAAATGATGTTGTCTTGCTAATTCTAGGTGATGATTCATTGCTGGAAACAGGTGTGTTAGATGAGTCCAGCAATCCAGCTTTCTTTCTTTTTGTAATCGTGGCATCTGTTGGTTCTTGTTTCAATATATCCTTAGTATTAAATAAGACTTCTAATCTTTCAAGATTTAAATTCTGTTTGTGGCTTAAATTAGCTTCTGAAAAACTAGTTGGTATTATTGTAATTCTTTGGTTTGTTGTAGCACAGACATTCTCTGGGGTATTGGCGTAGCTTGTTTCGTTAGAAGTGCTTATAGGATGAAATGCTGATCCTTCTTCAAAATATTGGGCAAAGTTTATTGGATGTGTTCCTAAAGTACTTGCAGGTAAGGGGGTATTAGTAAGCCCGGAACCACTGTTGGTCGTAGTCATTGGTGCTGAGTTGACTAAGAAATCTTCCATCCATTCGTTAGTTTCTGTGTTATTATCGACAGGAGACAATGGTATTGAATAGCACTCTTGGCTCATGTATCCTAAATTATAGTTTGGTTGGTAGTTCATTTGAGAATTATGGTCGTATTTGAAATCCATTAAGTAAACGCAATTGGTATTCTTGGGTTTAGTTAAAGAAGAACTAGAATTGGAAATATACAAGCAGAAACCGTTTCAACCTGGGGCCGAACTCGTCCTTTAAATAGGAGTCAATTGTTTTAGGTTTCGAAATCAAGGTTACAATTAAGTAAGGGGAACCAGAAAACGTTCTCTCATAGTCATACGAATAAAAAAGAAACAAGATAAATGTAATTAAAAAAAATCTTAATCATATCATACGTCCGAATTTAGACAGTTTGGACACCTCGCATATACGTGCATGCTGAAATGCAATGTTTACAAATTAAGCGAGAATTTCTGGTTTGGAAATCTTAATTAACACAGCTTGGCCTTGTCTCGAAATATTAAATGAGGTGATTATTTTTCTTATCCGTAATATTTTTTCCTGAGTCCAGCATTAATTTTTCCGAACAGTTCATTTCGGAAAATTAGGTTCACTCTTGGCCACACTTTCGGCTACATTATGATTCGTAAATTGGCAACCCTAGGAGAGAATTTCACATTTAGAGTTCTACGTCGAAGTATTATCCACCATCAATAACGTATTCGATGACATAATTTCAACCAAACAAACAAATCATGAAATTCTGGGGTCGCGGGGGTCATCACTGTTTCATCTAGAAAGGATTGATGTTGTATCGAACACTTTGAGAGAAGGGACGAGCAAAAATATGATTGGCAAAAATAATATCCCGCCTTCGTCCGTTTTGATTTACTAATCTATCAAGATCAACGGATATTGCTGAAATTATTTTATAAGGACCTAAGCGTTCACATGTAGAGTTAATGTGATCTGATTTTGGCAGTTCCTTGCCCTTACAGTAATTTAGTCATATTTTGTGTGTGTTATTGCCAAGGGTATTTTAATACTGGAGAAGGGTGTTGAAACACCTGAAACATTTCATTTCTTCTCCTTGCTTGAAAGTACAGTTCAAATACGTCTACATAAAGTGGAGTAAAGGACCTTATTCCTACTTTCTCATACGATTTCAATCTCTAATATCATCGGTTACATCATTCTTTGAAATTTGTCACCTCGAGAAAATTTTATCTATAGCAGACCTGAAATTGCAGGGGATGTTGCATTTTTAATTTTTCCGTTTCTTTTTTCAAAAATAGTTGTTGTAGAATAATTTGGAACATTTTCGGTCGTTAGTTTATTTCTTCTTTCTCAATGGAGATGGTGTTCATGGTGAAGATGTGATGGAGCATAGATCAGTATCAATTACCCCTGTCTATAACATTAACCAGAGTATTCGAATTTTAATGTGGTATATTCTTGAAGAATTTTCTTGACCGTTCTCCCGCAAGGCGCAACTTTTTTATCTTGGAAATGAGCATCAAAATAATTGACTAGCCTCATCTCCACTGGACTATTTATCATCCCTCAGTTTATCCGCGGTTTAATCTCCAATTGTCGTAGCATTCAGTAAATCACATCAAATAATGTCAGAGCAACAGAGATCAGTTCCAAGAACTGGAAGAAGAGCACAACCTTCTTTGTATGAAGAATACGTTACTCCAAAGATAAAGAAGGATCTTATTTTTGGATTAGTAGGATTTTTGGGAATGTGTATGGGAATCTTTCATTATGCCTACATTATGAAGCAATGGTTAATGGATCCGTATATGAGCTACACCAAACTTGGAGTTTATGCCGCAACTTTTCTTGTCCATGTTTTTATCCTGATTTATTTCTATTTAGTTAAATATTATCCCGTGGTTTACGCCGAAGAGATTGCCCAGGAAAATGCTGAATTAGAAGAACTTAGAAAAAAGGACGAGGAAATAAAATCAAGAAAAAACCAATAGACAGAAATGTCACATATTTTATGTATATCTGTATACACAGTAACACAAATTAAAAATATACAAACCTTAAGATATATTTATTAAAATAAAAAATTCTTCCCTTTGCCCCAGTCCATCAAGGCGGACAAGAAAATATTAATGTTCTTAAATTATTTACAACTTTGATAAGCCCTTGGCTAAAGCAAGACCGTAAACTCCAAGGGAAGCAATTGAAACGACATTGACCAACATGGAAAGTCCATGGTAGCAACCAAACTTCTTGGTAACAGCTGCAAAATCTTCAGTTGGTTCGCCATCTCCGCGCTTATCTTGCTTATCAGCAATCAACTTGTTCTTCTGTTGCTTGAGATTTTTGCAAACAGGCAACAACCCCACAAGGTTAATTAAGCCACCAAGGGCAGAAGCTGCCAATAAACCACCTGTGAATGGGCAAAACTTCAATGGACTAATCAAAGCTAAAACAGCTGGTGCAAATGTTTGTACTCCAAAGTAACAAAGGAATACATGGCTTTGTAAATTGGAAAATTCTTCCCTTGGTAATCTCTTGAAGACAATTGGTGATACTACCCAGGAATAAAATGCGGTACCACCAAAGGTGAAGGAATATAACAAGAAATGATAAGGAACTCTTGTGTTTAAGCCCAATTGATCGATGATAGACATTGTAATTGATTAAATTTGTTTATATAAGTAAATAGCTAACCTTGCTTATAGTAATAGGTACTATGAAAAAGAAAGAGAAAGGGATCTGAGTGGCGACTTTAATACTTTTAATAGTTAAAAGTAGGCTTGCTTGTTTTTATTATTTTTTCCCCATTGTACTCCCTATTTCGGAAGTTTAAACAAAGTTCGCTTATGTGGTATCATTTGTAATACAAAAATCTTAAACTCTAATTGGATGAAAATTTCAAATTACGTTTCTGCAGTACTAAAGCGTGTTAAATGCATGATGTCATGTTGCTACAAGATGAGATTCTATGCTATCTAGTTTAGCCTACGCCAATAAATTATACTGAATATTCTGCGCACTTTCGGAGATATCGCTAAGGTAAGAAATATCGAATGATTTATACACTAATAAACACGTGATTATACATTTAACTTACCAATCATGCTGAATATGTTTTCAAATGCATGTTGTTTAACGGACTCTTCGTAATTCAAAACATCTTTGCTCAAATCACTCCATTGTTCGTTTGCCAACCAAGCAAAATCACTTTGTAAACCTAAACTTAAATCATTTTCAATTTTTGGGACATTTGAAATTTTAGATTTGGAAGTTTGCTCGTAATTTTTAGCAGCCAATTCAGCATTTACCACAATTTCATCTGATATTCCACACATGGATGCAACATTCATACCAAATGAACCTGAAGCTGCTCCTTCTTCTAATTTATATAAAAAGGTAATATTACGCGAATTATTATCAACAATGATACCCATTCTAAGAGGCTTGATTTGCGGATGTGTCTGGAAAGATGATCCCAATGTACCATAGTGGGTGGCGAAAAAACCTAGCGATTGCAAATGAGTGGCCAAATGATATAAAACAGCTTCAGCAATGGCAAATCCATCACTACTAGAACCCCCTCTTCCTAATTCATCTAAAATAACCAATGATCTAGGGGTAGCATTACTCAAAATCTTTTTAGTTTCTGATAATTCCACAAAAAATGTAGATTTACCTTGTAATATATTATCATTAGCTCCCAATCTCGTCATAATCCTATCTACTGGAGTTAATTCTGCCAGTTCGGCAGGTATGTAACACCCAACCTGACTGAGAATTACTGCCAAAGCGGTTGTTCTCATTAAAGTAGATTTACCGGCTGCATTTGCTCCAGTAAGTAACCCAAAATGAGGTTGATCCCCACCTAACATAATATCATTAGGAATAAATTCTCGAGTACTTATGAAGCATGGATGTCTTAATTCATGGAAATTAATATACCCTCTATCTGATTCGACAAACTTGGGACGACATGAAGGGAACCCTATAGTGCTGGATACTTTTGATAATGCAAGCAAGCAATCTATTTTGGAAATCGTTGAAATTATCTTCATCCAACTACTATAATGAGAATCGAATTTAGAATACATTCTATTTCTTAATGTTTCACATACCATCTTATGTCTTTCTCTTTGTTCAAGTAATTCACGAGCCAATTTCTTAACTTCAGGTGACCAAAATCTCTTGACTTTTGAAGTTGCCCCCATTTGTTGCCAATCGTGAGGAACCTGTTTAACTAGCTTGATAGGAAATTCAATCAAATAAACTTCCTTACCAGAATCACGGTAGAAGATTTCGTGTGATTTGAAGCGCTTCTTATATTCCTTAAGATGTTGGTTAAGCTGTCCTTCCAAGTCATCTATTATTGCCTGTGATTCATCAAATTGTTCATCTACACCCTTAGCTGGAACAATCACATCATTCTTGGCCTGTACTCTATCAAATGCATCTTCCCATTCAGCTATTAAGTCTTTCATTTGTTGAGCAGGGATTTCCCGAATATATTTGTAAAAAGATCCAGATTCAACATTCGTGAATTCTCCTAGTTGATTTAAACATTTGGCAATATTTTCAAAACTTTCGACAACTTTTAAAAAATCTCTAAATTTAAGATTACCAGCATGAATTCTAGCTAATAATCTTTCTAAATCAGGCAATTCATTCAAGCATGATTCTAATATTGATCGAGTTTCTAAACCATCATTCATTAAATAATCAACAGCATCATACCTTTGATTTATATCGGAAATTTTAATCAATGGATACAATATCCACTTCTTTAATTGTCTTTTACCAAATGATGTTGTGGCTCTATTCAACATTTTAAAAAGTGTACCTTTATCTCCTCCATCGGTGGTATTGTTTAGGATTTCCAAATTATTCAATGTGGTACCATCCAAGATTAAGTGTGATGTTTCATTACGAGAAATTCTATACTCATGGATATTACCAAGACTCATTATACTTGAATCTAATTTCAAAGTTTTCAAATAGTATAATAATCCTCCAAATGCATTAAATGCTACTTGATGATTTTCTTTAAAATCGGTTAAAACTTGAGGATAATTTGAAAAATCATCTAAATCTTCAGCTGGATAATATTTGGAATTAACTAAATTTTCTATAGTGACATCATAATCCCAAAACTCAGTAATTGGATTCATATGATTCCAAATTTGATGATTGTTATGGGCACAAAACTTTAATATCTTATTGGCAATGCTACACAAATTACCCTTTTCACAAATGATTTCTTTGGGCTTTACTTGGGTTATTAAAGTATCTAATTTTGTGCATTCAGAATCATCTTCTAATTCAATCAAATTCAATTCTGAAGTAGCAGTGTCTACAAATGCAACACCAAAGATCTTGGTACCATCTTCCTTTTCTTCTTCTTTGATACTCAAACAGTAAGTAGACATCTCGTCATTGATCATATCCAAATCAGTCAAAGTACCTCCAGTTAAAATCCCAGTCAATTCTCGTTTAATGATCTTTTCTTCCTTAGTTGACCCACCTCTCATTTCCTTAGCTAATAACGATTCCTTCTGGTCCACTTTAGCTACTTTGTAGCCATGACTGATAAATTCCTTGGCCCAGTATTCAAATGACATTTCAGGAATCCCTGCCAATTTCATATTTGCTCTACCACCCCCAGCAATTTTTAAATCAAATTCAGTATTTGCTATAATTGCATCGTTTTCATATAATTCATAAAATTTCCCCTTTTTAAAGAAGACAACAGTATTCCACATTTTCGATTTAATTTCCCAATATTGTTTTTCAAATGCTGTAAATTTAGACCACGCAGCTTGAGGGATAAATAATGTACGATGATCATATTCTGGGTCATCAGGGGTCCTTTTTTCAGCATCTTTGATGTTAACCAACCATTGATATCTTTCTTCATTTTCTTTAGCAAACGATTTTTTAACTGGAGTGATTTTGGTGGCAGGACTTGAATTAGCTGGAGAAAAATTTGAAGGAGAATATGATGACTTAGCACTGAACTTGTTATCAAGGGCTCTCCTTGTAGGTGTCATTGATTTAGAAACTTTGCTCTTCTTATTACTTTGTTTGCTTTTAAGAGGAACATCATCATCGTCGTCGTCGTCCTCTTCTTCTTGAATGTCTTCATCTTTGTCGTCATCTACTATGAAATCGCTCATATCTTCGTCTTCAGAAGCTTCACCAGGCTGGAAATCATCTTCGTTGTCGCTATCGTCTTGAACTACCCTCGTTCTCTTCTTTCCGATTTTAATTTCATCATCGTTATCGTCATCTGATGTTTCAGCATAATTGACAGAAGTGTTGGCTCGTCCACGCTTAACAATTGGACTAGAATTTAAGTTGCTTGTTGATTTTTTTTCAAATTCTTTGCTGTTAGTTTCAGTGTCCTGATCATGGGTATGTTGCTTGTCCTTTTTACCAGCGAATTGTTGTGAATAGGAAGTAAACAGACTGTCTGGAACATTGAAAGAGGTATTGGCACTAGCAGTAGTTTCATGTTCATTTTCCTTATCACTTGACATTTCATTCTTTATCGATTTACCCTTTAAAGGTGATGAAGAGGGTAATTGTGGTTCTTTGGATTGTTCTTGAGGTGTTTTCTTTCCAGAGGATGCCGATTTGGCAGCAGGTTTGAAAAATGACATCAATGAAGATTGTTTCTTCTGAGATCCGGTGCTTCCACCCACGTTCGACTTCATAGGCTTCAATGGGGTTGAAGGTTTCTTCTTAGGATCAGTCATAATTGCATTTAAAGGATAAGTGCTGAATGAAAGGGAAATGAAATAATTTCAATTCTGTTATTGTTATCGCAAATCTATTTTCTACTGACGCGTGTAGTGTTTTTTTTCGAACTTTTGGCGTCATATTTATTGTTTGTTGCAAAAATTTAGACGGGAACGACTCTGCCTGAAATTTGGCATTTTTTAGGTTAACAGTGTTCGGAGCAAGTTAGTAAATGCCTTACCAGTTGCAAAGCAACTGCAGCAATTGATTTGGAAAATGAACAGAAGTTTTGCCACGAAGTCAAATGTTATTCCGAAACAGACGTGAATGTAACTAGGGATAAAGTGTGAATCAAATTTCTTTGGATTATCTGTGGTCCTTTATATTAACTCCATCGAATATTAATCCCTGTACGAACTTGAGATAATAATGTAGACAGTCCCTTTTTGGGTTGTTAAATTTATTGCAAAATATTAGGCAACCCTTATGAAATCGTGCTTCTAGTCTCGAGTTGGACAAGTACACGACTCGGAAGCGGTTCCCAATGTCGTAGCAGTTGAAATGTCTCATGTCGTATAATTCATGGCTCTATATATCACGCGTAAGTCATGTATAATACCTGTGACTTTCACGTGCGCTCCGGGTAACCTCTGGATCTTTCAGAAATTATCCAAGAATAGTTGTTCCAATACCGAGGGGAAATCTTCTGTAAATGGGCTGAAATTGTCAGAGTATATGGATAGATGTTATTTCATTACAACCATTTAGTTAAAATAGCAAATTTTCTAACACCTAGTGATATTCTCAACTTCCTTAAAATTTACTCTTTTTTGCTAATCTATTTTTGTATGATTTTTGCTAATTTTGCAACATAAAAGTTAAGAATAGCAATAATTTCCATAAACTGGTAATTCGAACTATGTACCTAGCGAAACATATATACTGGTTGTTTCTAAGTATATCCCCCAGTTTATATCTCCTTTGGAAGAATTTTTTGTCTTTATTTTTGGTGCCCAAATTGCACCCAAGTTTACTATGTAAATTTTTTTAAATCCGCTGCGGTCAGGCAGCTTCGTCTGTGATTTTTTTCACAAATATCACACTCTTTTTTTGCAACTTTGGCGTTTAAGGCAGATAAGTCGAATATGATCAAGTTAGTGTTGGTTTTGATATCCCTAATCATAACTATGGTAGCAGGAGTACTTCCCGATACTCGTGAAATAGAAAAACCAATACTTAAGGTATCTACTAAAACCCATAGTAAACAAATTGTTATTCAAATGTTACAAGAAGTAGCAGATAAGATTACGAAAAGTCCTGATAATTTGGCCCGGTTTCAATTATGGAACGGCGAAGATGATAGACCATGTATAGAGGGATCTTCCATAAAATATTTTATTAGAAAAATCGAATTAACCGACAAGAATTTGGAAGCAAGTGAATGTAGAATCAACTTGAATGCAAATTTCCAAGTATTACTTCAGCCAACTCCTAATATTCACCTTTTATTTCTTTCCCATAAAGATGCAATAGATACTCAATTACATATTAACTTATTGGATGAATTCAGTTTATATTCACAATTTAAAGAATACAAATTTAATGATTTTCAGAATTTAAACTATGATTTACAATGTATTATTGATTATCAAGAATTAATGCAAGTACAATTCAAAGAAACTATAATTGAAGTTACACTAGAACGAAAGGTCAACGTTAGTGAATCTTGTGGGTTTGCTCTGATAAATTATCAATTCCCGGGATATTTTACAGATGATGTCAAGGTTCAACTACCGGTTAATGGTACATTCTACTGTCATAGAGGCAAGTCAGCTTCATGTAATCGTGCAATTGCAGAATATAAAAATTCAAGATATAAACTTCGTGATTAAAAGAAATAGAATAGCACATATATAATTGTTTTAATTTTACATAATAATTTCATATTTGACGTCGTTTTTCAACTCTTTATGTGGTAACACCACGGAATTGTAGACAAATACTTGACTCTTCACCACAGTTCCTTGACATAAAATTACAATATTATTAAGTAATTTCAAATACCCTTCAGAAGGATTAGGGTTAGCGTTTTCTGCAAGTGTTTGTGAAGTAATTGTACCTTCAATTCTACACCATTTCCCAATTATAGCTCCTTTTGATACAATAGCATTTTTTATAATAGTATTGTCTCCAATAGAAACATCATCAGCAATAATACAATTGGCCAATCTCACTCCAGAACCAATTGTAACATTGTTCCCAATAGAAACATTGGGTCCGATCTTGCTTGAGGTTGATTGGGATAAATCAGACTTGAGAATTTGTACTGGTTGCAGAATTTCAACATTACCACTTACCTTGGCCTTACAAGTACTTTGTCCAAGGAAGAAATTGTTTGCTAATAATGCTGAAACTGGGGATTTCAATTGATACCAAAACTCGTCATATCCAAACACTGAAAATTCAGTATCTGGTACTTGAGGTAATGTTTTGAAAACGTCCAATTCTAATGAAAGAACATTACTCTTGGATTCATTATCCAAATCTACATCCCCTCCAAGTTGGTTTGAATTTTCCTTTTCAATTTGGGCCTTTTGTAATAAATCCAAAATTGATCTGTCAAACACATAAACCCCACCATTTAACAAAATACGATACTTGGTATCTTGTCTAAATGTTGCAAGGGTTGAACTTGGCTTTTCAACATAATGAACTACATTAGATTTTGTTCTCTTGGCCACAATAGCACCATAATTTTGTAAAAGGAATTCATCATCAAGTGTTTCTCCACCTGAGGAAGAAACATTCAGAATTGTATGGGACTTCTTAACTAAAGAAACTGGATCAAGACCCAAAATAGTAATGTTAGATTTTTGTTGGTCATAGAATTCCAACAATTTTTTAAAGGGATAATCACAAATCACATCACCATGAATCATAAGTAATTTACAATCTTTAGATGTAAATATCTCGTCTTTAAAATGATAAAGCCCACCGGCAGTTCCTAAGGGTTTTGGTTCAGACAAATACTTGATTTTTAACTTAGGATACACCGAATTAACTTGTTTGATATATTCTTGAAACAATGAACTATCTTTAAAGAACCCAACTAATAATATTTCCAATTCTTCATCAGCCAATTGTTCAACTAAGCTATCAATAATATGTGTAATTAAAGGTTTTCCACAAAGGGGGAACAATAATTTGGGACCTTCCATAGAAAGAGGTCTGAACCTCGTACCAGTGGTTTCCCCACCGACCAAAATAAGAACTTTCAATGGCATTACTAATTGTTTAAACTAACGTAATTACAGAAAATAGCAGAGAATGTTTCAAATGGCGTAATTTTGCATTTTTTTGAATTCAAGGGAGGGAGCGAAGCGCAATGACATGGTCCGAAAAAACACATCATCCCCCATTGTTCCCCCACAAAACATGATATGCATTGAATTTTACACAAAAATAGACAGATTTAACTAGTAGTTAATTCCTTGTTAACAAAATGCTTAACAATGTCGATTGCAGCTATCGAATCTTCTGTACTATCATGTTCCCCGATTTGAATATTCCGACTTAAAAACTTAAATGTTAAATCCTTAAGACTCCATCGAAACGTGGGACTTGGTTGAAATTTTGGATATAATATACTGGTATCAATTATTTTACCATGAATTAACCTCATTGCATTCATATCATTTTCTAAACCATGTCCTATTAATATGGTATTCATATCCATGACTTCCCCCAATTTCTCCATCAGTTCTTCAAACAGAACAAAATTATCATTGATTTCGGAAATACCAGAAAATCTAGTATTCAAATCTACAGCTTCACCAAATGGTAAGACATATACGTCCAAAACTGTGGCATTAGTGAAATAGTCAACAGCTGTAATTCGCATTAATTCAAATCCTTTGGTAGTGAACCCCATTTCACAATCGATTCCGAGCACAGGATTACGTTCTCTAGTTGAAGTCTTGAACAAGTCCAGGGTGAACTGATATGGAACTGCCTGATGTTTCTCTTGAACTGATTCAAACATATATACATGATGGTTGGCAACTGCACAAGGATTTTGGTTTTCTTCAGCCATACAACATTCATGATACCTCAGACGATCTTGTTTGCGTCGAATTTTACCATAATGATAATGACATTTAACGAGTTCCAATTGTTCATTCACTTGAAATTGAGTACCACATCGACAACATTTTCTTGCAAGAACCAGTTGTTGCAGTTCCTCTGCTTTAGGAATATCCATTACAAATCCGAATTTCTCTAATTTCTCAGGTGATATTGACCATTTTCTTAATAATTCCAATTGTTCTTCCCTGGTTGGAGTTTTCGGCTTGGCTTTATATTTCTCAGGATGAGAGAGTTTATGAATTCGTTGTCTAATTAAAGTTCCATATGTCGAAGAGCTCGCTGATTGCGCCACTTCATATTCTATTTGCATTGCTTTCCTCTTAGGAGCCCTAAGTCTGGGATTGACCTTTAATAATAGCGGCACGATATGTTCAATAAACTTTTTCCTTTCTTGTAATGACGCAGGCGAATTGGGAACGATTGGTTTGGGCAGAATGAATTTAACATCTTGTGGCGATACCAAATTTTTCACCCTTGCTCGATACTCTTCTATAGACTTGCATGATTGTATTATCTTGAATTCTTTCTCAATGGCAAGTTTTTTGTTTTGATTTAAAAATTTCAAGAATGATTCTATATTGGCAAGCCTTTCTTCATTCGAAATCTCAAACTGAGTTATTGATCTGATAACAGTTTCCAGTGTTTGATCTAGTTCTTCCTCTGCCCTCAGGTCATTTGACATTGACGTCGGTATATGGCCTGGTGTTGTACTGAGTTGCTTGTCTTTGTGTGTCTTCAATTCATCAACTTTTGAAATTTCAGAATCTTGAGTGGGCACATGTGTCCGTTGTTTCTTTGCAACTTCTTTAATATGATCAGTCAGCGGTCTCTTTCTAGTTTGATTGCTCAGTTTGCCTATGTTAGTGTTTGAAGTGGGTACGCTTGGATTTACTTCCTTCGCCTTGACTTTACGTGGTATTATAGGCTTGCTGGATACCACCTTATGGTGTTTTTCCTTTGGATAGATCTTTCTGGAGTGATTGGATTGAGAATTCTTGTCAGTTTGCGGTAAAGCTTGTTTCGGTATTGAGGCATCTAGCTCGTCATTTTTAGTGTCAAGTTTATCTGTAACTACTTTAGATTTCTCTCCATTCAAATGCAGATCCTTCTCACCAGGTGAAACATCATTATCCAGTGATATAGGTTCATGAACCTTGGAGGTGCTCGTGAAAGCACTTGAATCCAGCTTGACAGTACTTGGTATATCTGTATCTCCCCCAATCTTGCTATGAGAGAATATACAATTACCATTCTCGCATTTCTTATTCTCTTTACTAGATGGACATTCAAATTGTTTGAAATATTTGGGATCTCTAAACATTAAATGGTCCAGTTAGGTTGTAGTTACTAAGTAATAACCTCGTTTAATATTATGCCCTAGAAATAGCACAGCA
Source organism: Spathaspora girioi (assembly GCA_001657455.1). NCBI lineage: Eukaryota > Fungi > Ascomycota > Pichiomycetes > Serinales > Debaryomycetaceae > Spathaspora > Spathaspora girioi. Next base: position 36,101 of record LQMS01002371.1, on the reverse strand, counting down.
ACCGAAAAAACTGTTACCCGCACAAGACATTAATATAAATACTCATCGAGACTTGAAAATTTCTTGTTAAACTTTTTCTTAATTTTTTTTCTTTTCTCTGTCGACGTACTTCATAGGATCATTTCTATAGGTCACGTCCCTCTTTGACTCTTCAAAAGAGCCACTGAATCCAACTTGGTTGATGAGTGAGATACCCTTATACCCTCAAAGTGAGAATATTGTTTAGCTTGACTGTGATTCTTTGCAATCTAGTCATCTACTTATTTGCCTTTTTCATTATTTGTATTGTTGACCTTCGGGAAGATTATTATGAATATGTTTTGTTAAAAGGAGCGATGATCTTTACCCTTTTCATTATGCCTTTTCGGAGGACTTTGAATTGGGTGGGTATAAGTGGCTGTCTGACAAGTTACTCTATTCTAATTTTTTTAGAATATAGTGACTATAGTTAACCTTACGTTGTGGGTCGACCAAACAAAGAAGCTGTCTTCAGAGAAGGATAACTCTTTATATATTGTGTATTTTTACTTTAATAAAAAGTTTTTTTGCCACATTGAAATATGATTCATTGTATGTAGAATATATGTAAGCTACATTTGAGAAGATGTTCATTTCGGGGTTCATGACAGCTTTCCATCTGCTCTTAGCACTTTTTCTCTACCGGTGACGTTCATTTTAGAACATCTTTTCGATCACAATTCTCACCAAACCCAATAATACACTTTCTTTGTTCCTGACTTGTAAGAAAACATTTGGAATACTCTGACCAGTTGATCTATTCCGAAAATGAAGTAGACATCTGATCAGGAAAGCATTCAAGAAAGCAAATGCATACGCGCTTCCACATATTCAGAACTTATTTCTGAATCTATATAACTTACTGTTTAAAGTGTAAATAATTTCGTTTGACTTAAATAATCTATAAACCTATACTACTTGGTTAGCAGACTTGGTAGGGTATTCGTACAATTTATAATAATCGGTGACTTTCCCATTCAAATTGTTCTCTCCCTTAATTGGCAAATAAAACACATTTCTCCAATTTTCTTCGCCTATAATCCAAAAGTCCAACCAATTCTGCTTGATTCCATAATCAGTAGGAATATTAACAGTTCTAAGAGTCTCATTTGCTGAAGAAGAATCAGAACTTGCAAAGAAAGATGTAATGCTTAATTTCAAAGTAAGAATAAATTGATCAATTCCTAGTAATTGTAAGCAGGTATTATTACTATAACCCGTGTCACGACCATTTGGTGATTCTTGTTGTACAGACATTGCTTCGGTTCCAAAATCTCGAGGAACTGTCGAATGATTGAATCTACTTGTTCGTATTTGATTGTTTAAAGTGCTGAATTCCCACGTTGTTAATCCCTTTAAGATTTGAAATGTTTGCACCACACATAAAAACACAATCCAGATATATTGTAATAAACACCACAAGATTAAATTGTAATGGAAATGATGGTTCCTATACCCATAACATAAATCATCACCAACTAATGAACATACAATACTATCTTCGTCTTCCGAGTCATATGCATCTTTCAATTGATCAAAGTATTTGACCGAGGCCCAAACAAAAAATACTATTCCCAAGTTTAATGAATAAACAAACGTCATGAAAAGTTTATGGTTTCTCACCCCAATATCGTTATAAACCCAAGGACAGTAGTGATCGAATCTGGCAATTAATTTATTATTGTGTTTGGAATATTTTGAACGTAATGGTTTTCTAACAAATGTATTGACACAGAAATGATCAGTATCAAATTTCCCTTCTTCCATCAAATCTTTAACTTGAGCCAAAATAACCGAATTGTCGGCTGGAGTAGGAACAAAACCGGGGTTTATAAACATTGATTTAAAAAATGTCCATGAAAATAAACCAATAAATCCACCAAGGAAAATATTCAAGAAAAAGTGACTTATAAAAGTGGTTGGTAAAATTGAATATGTCCATACCATAATGGCCCAAAATGCAGTGGCTGAGAATAATCCAGCGAAAATTGGCGATTTAGGAAGTGCTTTATCATCAATCAAGAATGTAGGCACAATAGACTTATTCAAAATGAAAATTCCACTTCCTAAAATTACAAATCCCAAGAACAATTTTGGGATAGCATATCCTTGAGAAACAGAACACACGTTTAAAACAACGGGAAGTAAAATGTATGGGGCAAAGAATGTAATTAACTTACCAATTTTGGGTTGTATGATGTGTCTTCGTGGGGCCCAGTTATTTTTGGGGTCTCTGTCGCATTCCTTTAACACTTTTGTCCATGTCAGAACACAATTCATATCTTTGGCAATATCAAACGTATCTTTGCCTTGATCATTTTTGAAATGAATATCGGAACCTGCCTTGAGCAAGGTTTTAAGTACAACCTTGTAACCTTTCATGAAAGCCCAGTGGATTGGTATAAACAATGTATTATCTACTTTGGATACGTCAGCTCCAAATTTCAATAATGCATTAACTGTGAAGGTATCCCCTTGGTAGGCAGCCCAATGCAAACAAGTACGATTGAATCCATCAGGTTCATCGACATATAATTTTGTAGTGGAATTGGCATCACAACAACTCAACAACAAATAAATTACCAAAGTAATGTTGGAACTATGTACAGCCAAATGTAACGAATTATAAGATTGTGAATCACGCAAGGATGGATCAGGGTTGGAATAGGTCATTAAACAATCGACAATATAAACCAATCCATTCCTACAAGCCCAATGCAATGGACTTGCTCCTAATTCACCTCCTACTTTGTTAGGATCGGCTCCATTCTCAAGCAAAAATTTCACTACTGTCAATCTGTTGTTAATACATGCCCAATGTAACCCAGTTATTCCATCACTGAAAGTATCGCTGGTTTGTATTTGCTTGGATTTGATTAACTCTTCAACAATGGTTAAATTCCCATTTTGACAACCAGTCATAAACTGGGCTAAAGTAGGATTAAGTTCCATTTCAGTAGGTTGCGTTGGTTCTATTGTTGGACTTGTCTCTGTTTCTGAATCAGGACGGTCCAAATCTAATGTGGCAGCATCCAATATTGCATCTGTGGATTTAAGGGAAGCTGAATCCAGGTATAACTCTTGTTGTTCGTAAGGCCCTTCTTCTGATTTCCTTCCATTCTCGTAGCTATTTGTGTCTAAGTCAATCGTAGCCAACTCAATATCTGCTTCTTTAACATTAAATGCTCTATTAAATACATCTTTCATAGTCGTTTCTGATTTTTTTTGGAGTTTGTCATTAATTATTGTGTCTTGTGATACTTGTTCGTCCAAACCTTCAGCAGATTGTTCTTGGACGTGATTTGTGTGCTGATTTGTTAATGTTTTCAGAGATAAACTATCGTTTGATAAAATCCCATTTATAATTTGTTTAGTATCTTCAAGATTGTCCTTTTTAATTTCTTGATCAACAAGTTTAGTTGATTCGATTGTTTCAACTTCTTGGTTGGAGTTAGTTAAAACTTTTCCCCCGTTGATCAATTTTTGTTCCTGTATAGCATTCTCAATAGGAATATCATTTACAACGTCAGGTGGTGGCGACATTCTGTTTATTTTGTGTACTTGTCGTAGTCTACGACTTTACTAATATGTAAATGTACTTCAAGTGAAAGAAAAAAAAATTCCTTGTAGTTACTCTTTAACGTTAAATAGCGGCAGTGCTCACAACCCAAAAACGGCTAATCTAAATTTGGTACATACACGAACAGGGCTATGGTAACACTCTTACTTATTAACATATTAATTGAAAATTGATTATTTGAACAGAGAGAGGAGATAAGCAAGTTAATAGTCGCGATAGTTTTAGATTGAATTCATCTATTTAAAAGAGTGGATATTCTGAAAAGTTAAGAAGATACAATTCAATATGCACCTTTCAGTATGCAGGAATATAATATGCTTGACTGATTGACAACCACATTCTCTTCGTGAATGTTGCCTCCCACTCCCTAGAAATTTACTTGAATAATGAAAAAATTTAAGGAATGTTTTGTTAGTTGACATGTGTTATCTTTTATTCTACTTTCCCCCTTTTTCTAAGAGTATTTAACATTTTATGCTCGTCTGGAGTAGCTATTGAAGTAGTTGCCGTTGTATAAGAAGGGGTTAGTATTAACAGAACAGTTGGTGACCCTAATGATGAGGTCTCGGGATGAAGTAGGTTTAGTGTGCTCTGTGGGCTGGGACTGCTTGGCGTTTGGTCCATGATGGATATAGATGTACTAGATTGGGTCTCTTCATCTTTTGGTGTTGGTGTTGGTGATGGTTCTGGCTTGTTAGAAAATTCGCTAGTTTCGTCTTCTTCCCTAATAGTTTGGAGCTCCGCTAGCTCATATCTACCTTCATCTTCCTTGTCTGTTATCAGCTGCAAGTTCTTTTCACCCACGTTTGTCAAATGTTTTTCCAAAATAAGAAAGTTACGAGAATTCGCCTTGTACCCAATCTCAAATATCATACCCAAAATCGGGATAGAACCAATTGTAAAATCTATAATCAAATTAAGAATAAACCAAACCTGTAAATTCCAAGGAAATCCATCATCCAATTCCCAACATAATGTTAATAACTCCAATGACCAGTATAATGTAATTATAGTACCTAATATCGGTATTATCTTGACAATGCTAGCCCATCCAAATTTCATTGGACCAATTGAAAACCAAAAGTCATATCTATATGCCCGTTTTCTAAATATTTTCAATATAGTCAAGTCATTTTCAGAAATTCCATCCGGAATCCTTCGGGAGATTTTCTTGTAATATTTCACAATTCCATGTTCATCGGCGACAAGGGGTACGTATTCAAAGTATGGGTCTTCCACTCCAAATTTGTTCCATTGATGGCCTCTTAACACCCGAGGGGCTATATATTTCAAAATGATTGATAGAAGGGTCATTTTGTGCACAAAAACCCGAGAGCAATTCGGAAAAAAAAAGATACTGAAAATATAACTTAAATACGGCTGCCAAGAAAATAGAAATGACAGACTAATGCTTAACCGCCAAAAGAAGAATCTAACCTTGAAACCCAACAAATTATCTGTAAAATCGTTTGATTAAAAGAAATTCACAGATCAGCAATTAGAAAAGGGATTGATAGATAGATTGCTGGAGCTATTTCGCAACCAATGATACAACTGAGCGAGACAAGCCATGAGAAGTTGTAGATTTTCGGTTATTGCTATTGTTTCTATTTTTTTTTGCATATGTGTGCATGCCTTTGTTTTTGCATACAAGAAAAAAATGTGTCAGATATGCATGTGAAAATCTCCCATATTCCCAAAAGTGGTAAATCAGGTGTTGCACAGTACCTAGATGCAAGTACAACCATTAAAATTAAAAAGAAATAGCCTGTGAAAGGAATAATTTATCGTGGAACCACCAATCTTTCTTATAAAGTCTAGCAGTTAGACTTGCATTATCCTTAACACCTGTTTATTGACAAGCACACAGGATGGTTATTAGATCCTTCATAAAGGCAACTGTCAGGAAAGTTCCTCTTTCACAATATATACCAGTGGTAAAAAAAGTACACGAAGAAAAGAATACAGAATCTGGGGATGCTGAAGGTTCTCAAAATCGATTAGAAAGACCTGACCAGATTAATAAACAATCTGAGTTGCTCGATGAAAATATCAACATCGAGCAAGTTTATAATGTACAACAACGTGATAGAATTATATTAGGACGATATTATTCCGAGGATGGTATATATTACGATCAACCTGGATTCCTGGATATTAGCGATGAATATACCGGAGAAATCCATTCCGAGAGTAGTACCTTGGTGGACTCTTCCTGCCCTGGTTCAAGTAACTCAGGTGCCTCGGCTACTTTCTGCGAATCACCGGTTCAAAGGCAATATTTTGATGACCAAAATGCTAAATTTGATGATTTGATAACTAACAACTTAGATTTGGTCTTGAATAGTGATAAACTTACACCAAACAGGGAATTAATCAACCTAATTTATAATAACAGAGGAGCAATCATATCAGCATTAACTGACCAAGTCACCTCTCGTTTACCCAAGGTTCCTCTGTTCTTTGGAAGAGAGCAAAAGACAGCAACATCTAACGGGGCACCAAAACAAGCATTAGAGGAACCATTTATGGCCAGCAAATACTGTCTGGCTAATAGCAGCGGTAGTGGTTACGAGGAAGATGATAATGAAGAGGAAGAGCTTGACCAGGTGTTATTTGAATTAGATGGTGAAATCAAGATTGACATATTCCTTGATTCCCTTGATCAAGAAACGAAATTGAATTTATATACGCTGCTCAAGCGACATCTTCAATTACAAGAAGATAATGATTTATATAACAAAGGCAATAAATCAGTAATTGATAAGATTCAATTATTCTTAATTATTTCCATCAAATTATATATGACGGGGTTAAAATTAATAATTCCATTAACCAAGTATCTTTATCATAAATTTCAAAATAATCAATTTTACTTATTCAATAGTAACAATGCCGATAAATTGTTTGATAGTCTCCTCAAACTAATGAACTACTTGGATGGAAAATTGAGTAGCAATGAAGATATCATTGATAAGATTTCTCGTCATGATTATGTTAAATCTGAAGAACAAATGGAAGAAATATATCAAGATTTTACCACTTATGCTGGGGAACTTTTAAATCCAAATAAAGTTATGGATAAGTATATCAATAAAGACGATCCGATGAGAGCGACAATTATCGAATATTTTGTTAATAGATTAAACCGAGAAGAAAAGTCTTCTTACCCGGAAAACCCAAAGTATAACATTTACTATAGTGGGAAGTCTAATAATTATTCCCCTAGATCAACCACACCTAGGTTTGCTACACCTAAATTTACAACTCCTAGAGCTACAACACCCCGAACACCTTTTAATGGCCCGAGTGGGAGCAATAGCGAATCCTCCTCAATTTCGGGATATAAAAGTTGTGTATAGTACATCTAAGGTTGTTTCACTAGATTTTGCATTATCTCGCCGTTAACTAGATAACTGGTGAGTTTCAGAAATCTAAAGTTTTAAGGGGATATTCCAAAAAATACTATTAAAATACCGGAAAAAATATTTTAGAGGTTCTGCATATTCATACATGCACATTTTTTAGAATTGTCACTTTTGGTGTAAAAAGCCATAGGGACCTTTTTCTTCATTTACATTGACGTTTTATTGTTTAGCCTTTTCGTGCTAGAGTTTAGCTAGCTAATCTTCAATTTAATTAACATTCACAATAAATTAGTGTAGGTTTTGTGTTGGTCGAACAAGAGAATGTGGGCTTATTTGTAGATTAACAAAATTAATTTAACACAAAATGCCCTTGCCCGCCAAGATGTTTTTTCCCCTTAGGCAGGAAAAAGAGTCTCACGAGGGAAATCTATTTTTATTTTATTGTCAAAAAGTCAAATAATATTTGCTCAAGAAAAATCGCATTGTATCGTCGGTTTTGTGTGATTTGAAATTTTCCTGGACCCCAGAAAATAAAGTTTCCAGTAACATTTTCTAGATCCTTAATCTCGTAGGTGAAATCCCTTCACTCATTATTCCAGATTAACTATGTAAATATTTAAATGGAATCGCGTGATAACTGCCCTAAGACTGTCAAACTTTTTTTTAAAAAACGTCTCTTTCTAACTTGTTTTTCAGACTTTTTCCTATATGTTGGCTATTTAGAGTATTTGCAATGAATTTAATCAGTATTAGATCGATATTGCTTACTCTAACATCCTTTATAATATTCTTTTATGTATTATCAAGTTACCACTTAGTTGTTGAATTTCCAATATCTTCCGCTTCCTCAGATCTTGTTTCCCCCAAGGAAGAGTTCCTTCTGGAGTTAGAACTCCACCCAGACTATCAAGAAACAGGGTTCTACTTTCAACCTTCCTACCCAGCAAAACTCCCTGAAAAGACCAAAGTTCTCCGAGAATTAAAAGCGTTGTTCCCTTATGATCGCACCGTGCCTATACCTAAAAAGATCTGGCAAATGTGGAAAGTCGGACCAGAAGATAAGGATTTCCCCGAACCGTTTCAAGAATATCGTTCAACTTGGATTGATTCTACTCCTGAATATGAACATATTTTAAAGACTAATGATGAAGCTGATGCAATGGTGGCTGAATTATATGCTGATATTCCTGATATAATTCATGCATATAATATCATGCCGCAAACGATTCTTAAATGTGATTTATCAAGGTATTTGATCTTGTTCGCTTATGGTGGTGTTTATGCTGATATCGATACAAAGTTATTGAAACCTATCGATGTTTGGTTTTCTAGTCAAGAGCAATACTTGGAAAAAGATCTTAACTTGGGTCTTGTAGTAGGTATTGAAGCCGATAGAGTTGATTGGAAAAATAAATTCACTCGTAGAGTTCAAATTAATACTTGGACAATCATGGCGAGAAAGGGACATCCAATGCTTGCTGAACTTATTAATAAAATCGTCGAAGAGACATTAAGAAGAGAAGAAGTTGGTCTTTTGGAAGCTATGTTGGGGAAAAATAAATTCGATAACATTATTAATTGGACTGGACCAGGATTATTTACTGATACTACATATAAATATATGAATAGCATTCTACAAACTGACTTTGACAATTATGAAGTTTTGATAAATTATAATTTCTTTATAGGTGTCCAACTTCCTATTGTTATAGATGATGTCATGGTGTTACCTGAGGAATGTATGCGCCCAAGAAATGTCCTGCTGACAGGGGAGTTTATAGATCCATTAGCATATGTTAAACATTTAGGACTGGGGATATGGAAGAATAAGGGAAAGAAGAAACAAGGTGATAAAGCTCCTGAAAAAGCTAAAGATAAAGCTCCTGAAAAAACTCCAGAAGAAGCTGCAGAAGCCAAATCAAATTAAATTAAGTGTATTATTGATTATAACTTGTGCCGTATGATACCAGGATACGCCGATCCAATAGTCTATGTATTATTAGCAAAATCAGAATTGAAATAACATGAGCCAATTTACCTATGGCCTCGTAACCAGACGCATCGTTTAAATTAAAATGCTGAGTTTTGCGATTGAGATTAGCCTTGCAACCAAGGCTCATATATAATTGTTTTTGTAACTAAATAGATTCTTTTTTGCCCCCAATGCATAACCAAAAAAAAGGCTGCAAATTCGTAAAAAAAGCACACAAAAAGTAAAATTGAAAGAAGAAAGAGTTTTCGGATTTTAAGCAGTTCCTATCGTATAAAATTTCAGACCTAATTGAAGTTTTTTGACACATGCTGACGTCATAACAATATCTGATCACATAAATGAAAGCCATAGTGTGCGAGGCAGTGCAACCCCAGTTTCCTCGAAAAAAACTAAAATTTTCACTTTGTTACCACACTTGGATTCTTTTTTTTTGATGGGTCTGGTGTCGCCGATAAGATAACTTGCTTTGGTATTACACTACAGTCTTATACTTCTAATCTAAACAAAAGTTTCAACTAAACAAAAAGATCTATTTTTTTGACAGGCTCGGGAATTTTATCGGCACGTAAATCGGAAAACAACTCCGCCCGTTTCTTTTTTCTTCTGTTAGATTGTGGCGGATGGTTGCTGTATGAGGAGTTAAATATCAACTAAATCAACGCACAAGAAAAAAAAGGTAGATCCCCCTTTGAACTATCTTTTTTGTCACAGGAGACAATGCCGGCAGGTCAGGATATGAACAGTCGTTTGAATAGTCGTAATGGGTCAACTCTACTAAGAGAGCCCGAGCCGGAAATTGTCGCTACACCCACGTGGGATGAGGAAGAGGAAGAACGGAAGAAGAGAAATTCATTTGAAGATTTTACCTTGGAATCTGCTTGGGAAACTTCTTCTTCAATAGTAAGCAATGCCGGTCCAAGTTCAATTATTGGTAAGGTCAAAGCTAAATATAATCAATATGTTGTTCCTAATTCTGGATTATGTCTTTTATTAACTTCACATTTTTTAAATTCAATTATGATTGCAAGTTGTAAATTATTAGTTACTGATAAAGATTCTAACATTCCTATACATCCATTACAAATTTTGTTTATTCGAATGTTGATTACATATGTGTTGTGTTTAATATATATGGGAGTTACTAAATCAATCCCTGAAGCTCCATTTGGACCTAAAAAGGTGCGAACATTATTAATCATGCGTGGATCACTTGGGTTTTTTGGAGTATTTGGATTATATTTTTCCTTGCAATATTTAAGTGTTTCTGATGCGGTTGGACTTACATTTTTAGCTCCTATGGTGACTGCATTTTTTGCCTTTGTAGTATTGGGTGAAAGTTATTCTATATTAGAGGCTATTTGTTCAATACTATCTTTTGGTGGGGTGATTTTAATTGCTAAACCTTCATTTATATTTGGTGAAGCTATTAATCAAGAAATTCAAGGTGTAGATGAATCAGTTGAATCTAGTTCAACCGAAAAAAGAATTATTGCTACTATGGTTGGATTATTTGGAGTATTTGGAGTTCTGAGTGTTTACGTTGTATTAAGAAAAATTGGTAAAGAAATTCATCCATTATTATCAGTTAGTTATTTTGCATTAATTTGTTGCATTATTACATTTTTTGCAATTTTAGTCATACCTTCATTATCATTTATATTGCCTGCTAATGGTTATCAATGGTTTTTGTTCCTGGTTATTGGAATTTCCGGGTTTTTCATGCAATTTAGTTTAACCGCGGGGATTCAAAGAATTAAAGCTTCAAGAGCAGCAATTATGGCATATTCCGGCATGGTTTTTGCATTATTTTGGGATTTAACTATTTGGGGACATTTACCTGAGATTTTATCATTTTTAGGAATGTTATTAATTATAGGTAATGCTATTATAATTATGAAATTTAAACCTTTGGATAATCGAAGTAGTGAAGATGATATAGACGAAGATCTTGAAAGAAATGGCGCGTATAATAAATTACAACCTGTTGCTATTGCTATGAGCGATTATGATATTACTGATGAACTGGTACTTGATAGAGAGAATAGATAATTATATACTTAATAGATAGCTATACGTAAAAGTTTGTGCGAGATCCTCTCGGGCATATATCCTTATATCGCGCATTGCTACACCGCTTTCACTCACTCTTCTCGGAAATTATATCAACAGCAGCTATTCTGTGTAATTCCCACAATGGTAAGACGCTCTCAGCGGAGGAGATGTGTTAAGTATATTCTCGCGATAGTTGTTGCTAACATTAGCGCACCTTTTTAAACACTTTTTTCCGGTTTATATATAATCAGCAAGCTATATCAGCAAGACACAATTTTGAAATAACACAATTCAAACATCGACCCTAAGGTAATATATCCGGTATATACTTACTCATCCAACCAATCTAATTCTTTGTTAACTTGAGTCAATTGAATTAAATTTCCTTCAATTTGTAAATCTAAATCCTGAACATATTCTTGACTATTTAAAGATAATTTTAAAACATTATTAATTAATTTTCGAGAATTATTTAAATTTACTTCAATATAATCTAATTTTAAAAAATCATTTGATTTTGGATCTGATGGTAATGTTCGTAATTTACGAACCCATTTATATGTTGAAGCTACTGAATTGTTATTGTTCTTAGCATATTGATTTTTGTTGGTTTTATGTGTAGGTGTAGGTGTAGGTATGCGAGTAGTACCATTATCTCCTTGATTAGGTCGTGTGTTATTACTATTATTAGTATTATGTGACATATAACTATATATGTAAGTATATACAAAGAAGTGGTAGAGTCCGTTATATTTAGCCACCGAAAAAACAAACAGTATCTTTTTTCCGGGTAACACTTTACTCAGCCAACATCCCATTAACTAATCTATCATATTTCCAACTTGTTGAAATGTCACGAGGTAAATCCTCTTTGGAAACACTCAGATGATCAACGTTATAGTTATCCAATTCAGTTAAGAATCTACAAACTGGTGTAGTATACCATCTATCTCCCGTTAAAGTAAACCAACCTAAATGACCACCTACCGTAGTAGTAACCAAGGTACAATAAGGATTCAATTCAACTTCTTGGATAGGTAATGTTCTATAACCTGTGATTGGATCATCTCGAGAACTTATGATTAAAGTAGGAACTCTTACTTTCATTAATCTTTGTACTGGTGAAGCCAATCTATAATATTCATCAGCAGAATTTAATCCAAATAACTTTGCGGTGAAATAATGATCAAATTGTTTTAATAATTTAATATTATATTCATTGGGATTTTCTTTAAAATGTTTAACCAAATCGTTATTTAATAATATTCCATGAGAATCCAATAATTTCAATAAATTATTACACATGGTTGGTGAATATACCTTATAACCAATTATACTCTCACGTAAATGAATAGAACTATCGGGGAAATCCCAAGGAGTACCGAATATACAAGCACCTTTAATTTGCGACAGGATTGAATCACCTTCTTGACCTAAATAGTTGGCCAATATGGCTCCACCAAGGGAAAACCCCATAAGATACACACGTTTATTAGGCCAAATCTTACTAATATGTTCATTCATAACATATCTTAAATCATTTGTCCATAATCCATTATATAGCTGAGGACTTGTAATTGTATGATTGGCACAACCACGAGAATTTACCACAATAGCATCGAAATTGAACGGATCTAATATGATTTTATCCAATACTGCTCGGATATAAGCTTCATATGAACCACCAGATAATCCATGTAATACAACAAGTAAAGGTTTACTATCATTATTATCAATTAAAGTTGATTCTAACTCGGGATTCATATATTCTGTTCTTGGTGGTAATTCCTTAGTTTGAGAACTTGGTTTATACCAAACATGCTCTGGATCCGATTGTTGATGATTTTTAAGGGCATAATCTAACGCTATTGTAGATTCTCCCTTCCATGGATCATATTTTAATTGTTCTCCAGTTGTGGGGATAATATATGTTTTATCTTCAATAGTCAAGATACGTCGCTTGTAATGTACACGAAACAGGGATTTAAATTTATTTAATGCAGTATATGCGGTTTGTGCATGTCCTGAGGATAGGATTGGGTTGATCGGATATGAATACCCTTTATAGAATTCAGGAATTTTTTGTTTTAAAAGTTCAGGAAGGGTAATAATCTCACCGTCCAGTTGTTGCCTTGATATAAATTTTATAGGTGTGTTTGGAACATAATTTTCAACTTGTGATGTAAAGAAGCTAAACATTGTTACCCTGTAGTGAACGATACCGTTACGTAGTTAATTTTTTTTTGAAGAATGAAAAATAAATCCGAAGATGCGAAGATCCGAAAATGAAATTGTTCCAGATTACAAAGGGTGTTTTATTTTTACAGTTTAAATGTAACTATGGCACAAATTTTACATCTCCTGTCACTTCACTAAGTTCACATTACAACCAAAATAACAGATAAGACCTGACCAAACAATAGTTGAAGTAATCTCCAATGGGGGTAGTTTTTTCTAGATATTTATAAAGTTAATTACTAATTACATTTAATGCCAATAGTAAAGAAAAAAGTTAAAAAAAATCAGATTACTTGTTTTGTACGGTTAAATTCCAAGTTCGGATTTACATCTCCCACAATTTTAAACGACTTGCTTATATACAGGAATATCCTTTTCTGATAAAGACGCTTTTTTTCTTAATTATGCGACATTACATAGAATGAGACTCACCCGCCTGGTTTTACCCAAAAAATACCCACCCCCAATCCAGCAACCCCCTACCCCATTTTTGCCTCCGTCTTTTTTGTTGCTTTCACCACACTTTCTTTTATAAAAGCCTTATCAATTGCTTGTTCTGTGTGTTTTAATTAAAGCATATCATAATAAACATTTAAACATCTTTTTTTACAGACCCTAAAGTTTACCCACATTCACTTTTTGCTTAGTCTCTCATTTTTAAAAGTTTGTTGCCTACTGTTCAAATATGCAATTCTCCTTATCAGTTTTAACTACAATTGCCTTGGCCTTGACTAGTTCAGTTCAAGGTTTAGTTCATAGTGCCAAATTAACTAGAATTTCCAATGACGATACTTTAAACCCGGAAACTTTCCAAGAATATACCAATTCTTTAGCTAACAAGTATGTTAGTATGTATAATGCTGGTGTTGGTAATCCAGTTGCTCAACAAGTTCAACAAGTTTTATCAAACCAACAACCTCAAATTCCATTTGTCCAGGGGAAATTTGAAGCTCCATTGACTAATTATTTAAATGCTCAATATTTCACTGAGATTTCCTTGGGTACCCCAGCTCAATCATTTAAGGTTATTTTAGATACTGGTTCTTCCAATTTATGGGTTCCTTCTAAGGATTGTACTAGTTTAGCATGTTTTTTACATACTAAATATGATCACGATTCTAGTTCTACTTATAAGGCCAATGGTAGTGAATTTTCAATTCAATATGGGTCTGGTTCAATGGAGGGTTATATTTCTCAAGATGTTTTATATCTTGGTGGATTAGAAATCCCCAAACAAGATTTTGCTGAAGCTACTTCTGAACCAGGTTTAGCATTTGCCTTTGGTAAATTTGATGGTATTTTAGGTTTAGCTTATGATACAATTGCCGTTAATAAGATTGTTCCACCAATTTATAATGCCCTTAATCAAGGATTGTTGGATGCTCCTCAATTTGGTTTCTATTTAGGTGATACTAATAAGGATGAAAACGATGGAGGTGTAGCTACATTTGGAGGATATGATAAATCTTTAATTGATGGCAAGATTACTTGGTTACCAGTTAGAAGAAAAGCATACTGGGAAGTTTCCTTTGAAGGAATTGGTTTAGGTGATGAATATGCTGAATTAAGTAAGACTGGAGCTGCAATTGATACTGGAACTTCATTGATTACTTTACCTTCCTCTTTGGCAGAAATTATTAATGCAAAGATTGGTGCTGAAAAATCTTGGAGTGGTCAATATCAAATTGATTGTGCTAAGAGAGATTCATTACCGGATTTAACCTTAAATTTTGCCGGATATAACTTTACATTAAGTGCTTATGATTATATTTTAGAAGTTGGAGGATCGTGTATTTCTGTTTTCACTCCTATGGATTTCCCAGCACCAATTGGTGATTTGGCAATTATTGGAGATGCATTTTTAAGAAAGTATTATTCTATTTATGACTTGAAGAAAGATGCAGTTGGATTAGCCCAAGCAAAGGCATAGTGTTAGAGGTGTCTAGTTCCAGAACCACAGAATAACCCACACTGACTCCAGTGAAAATTTTCAAAAAAAAGTCGTCGTCTACTCTGTTTTGTTTTTAAAGTTTATAAGTATTAATAAATTTTTATAAAATTATACACATTATTTGTTTACTTTTACCTATTAAAGCAAATAAGAAAAGCTTTGCTGCAATTTTTCACTAGAATTGAGTGTGAAAATCGTAATTGTGTCGGCTAGGGTGTAGTTGCATTGTCGACTCGAGTTAAAAAATGTATGTAGCAGCAACTGTGCGCAATACGCAGCAAACAAACAGACAAAAATAGATTACTGTCCGCAGTTTCATATGACAACCCGACTAAAAATGGCTGGCTGCGAAAAAATAAAACGTACGAATTTGATTTGTTTAGCCAGCTCAACAAACCTTAATTCAAAGTTCAACGTGAGATGATGTGAATTATATAAAATAAACAAACAAATCAGATCAAAATCAAATCAGGGCAACTTTCTTTTATTCAAAGGACAAGAACCAATGTCGTTGTCATCTACTGTTTCAATATCAACAACCTCTCCTAAAAGTTCAATACCCGAACCTGAATCATCTGATAGTGATAGTATTAAATCCGCATTAATTCGATTACAAGTGGAAACTTCTTCTGAAGCTACCTCAGAAGGTTCATTTGAATCTCGTGCTAGTCAATATGAAGAACAAAACTCCAAAGAAAGAAATAAACCTTCAATTTCAGTCAGATCACAGCATGCTTCGTTAGATACATTTAGTTTACTCTACAACCAACCAAACGAACCTGGGTATTCAAACACATTTCATATTCAATCTCCCCCAAAGTCACAGAACATAGCACCATCAATAGCATCAACTAGTTCTTCGGTGTTACATCATGATAACACAATCAATGCAATCCCGCATAGATTCTCCCAGTTTATATTTGATCAAAAGAATAACCCCCTCGATGGAATTTCAATTGAATCTCCTAAATCAAGCGACTATAATGTAAATCCACAGATCTTTAAACGACACACTAGAGACATTTCCGATTCCATGGGTTCTCAAGCCACAATTTTTTCAATCAAGAACCAACAATTACTTGATCCAAATCTTGTTCCGTTTGTCCTTAGTCCACCTCGACAGAATTTATTAACTTGTTCATCCATAAGACAAAAACGTAGAGCGTTTTTCAAAAGAACAAGAACTCAAAAACAACGAACTAGTAATGTAAAGTTATATCATCTTGACTCGGCAAGTTCAAGTTTGCATCGTCAGAATGCCATTAAATTTAAACAGGGGAGTTGGGCATATAGATTAAAATGTAAATTAAAGAAATTTTTGGTTAAATTGAAATTCTTTAGTTTCAAAGTAAGTTCAAAAAGGTCGAAATCAGTTAAGAAATCAAATAATTCCTTTAAGAAGATAGGTAACCCTTCGACTAATCCACACTTGGGGAAAACTCCAGTATTTAAAGTATCTAAATTTGATAGCAACGTACTTCAACAGGAGCCATCAGTTTCACAATATCCAGCTCAACGACAAGAACATATTATACCAACTGAACCAGAACAACCTCTACCAAAGTCGCTTGATCCAATAAAATTAAACCAAGACACAGCGGAACCGGCACCGCCCCCACCACCACATACTGACAATTCATATTTAGAAAACTCCAATCATTATGAACCTGAAAATAACCTTCCTGAATTATGGAAGAATTATTTATTACAAGTGTTAATTACACGTATTAAATTACAACAAGAAATAACCATGTTTCAGAAATTTGCCGTGGACAATGAGAAACATCAACTGACTACATTTGAAACCGAAAGTAAAATCGATGATTTAGTTTCTACTTCTAGTTATTCTTCAATTGAATCAGACTCCTCTCGTCCTCAAGAACAAGAGTTTGATAAGGTTTTACATAGAAGATCAATGTTGGGAGAAATGTTAGAATATCTGTCTGAAGAAGAAGAGGACGAAGTAGAAGACTTACAATCTACTTATTCAACTACTTCAACTAGCGGTAAAACTTATTCCATAAAGAGAAAACCAACAATTACTAGATCATTTGGTATTTCTCATAGTTTAAACGATTTATCAATCACTGCTAAAACATCTCTTTAGATATATTTAATATTTACAAAGAATAAAAACAACATACATTTTTTCATTAAATATATATATACAAGGGGTTGTTGATGGTTGATATTTATATATCAGCTTTAATTCTTTGGTGGTTCTTGTTCAGAAGAAGATCCAGCATCCTTATATAAATCCTTGAAAACGTTCATAGACTCATTTTGTAATTCTTCAGTCTTTGTCTTTAATTCTTCTGGTGAAACTTCTTCACCAGCTTGAGCCTTAAGAACAACTTCTCTTAATTCAGTGATTAATTGCTTAACCTTTTCAGTAGCTTCACTTGATAATTTTTCTTTAAATTCATTTAAGGAATTTTCAGTATCATTACATAATTGATCAGCTCTATTGGCAGTTTCAATAGATTCTCTTCTAGCTTTATCTGATTCAGCATACTTTTCAGCATCATTAACCATCTTTTCAATTTCAGCATCAGATAACCCAGAAGATCCAGCAACGGTAATAGAAGCATCCTTATTAGTAGCCTTATCACGAGCAGAAACCTTAATAATACCATCAGTATCAATATCAAATGTAACTTCAATTTGTGGAACCCCCTTTGGTGCTGGTGGAATACCAGACAAGGTGAAATTACCAATTAATTTATTATCTCTAGTTAATTCACGTTCACCTTGGAAAACTCTAATTTCAACTGATGTTTGACCTGCAGATGCAGTAGAGAAAATTTGAGATTTCTTAGCTGGAATAGTAGTATTTCTAGAAATCAATCTAGCGAAAACACCACCCATAGTTTCAATACCTAAGGATAATGGAGTAACATCCAACAAAACAACATCTTTAACTTCACCAGCTAAAATACCACCTTGAATAGCAGCACCCATAGCAACAGCTTCATCTGGGTTAACAGCCTTAGAAGGTTCTCTACCGAAAATAGATTTAACGGTTTCAATAACCTTTGGCATTCTTGACATACCACCAACAAGAATAACTTCAGAAATATCAGAAGTAGATAATCCAGCATCTTTAAGAGCCTTTTTACATGGATCAACAGTCTTCTTAACTAATGGATCAACTAAAGCTTCAAATTGAGCTCTAGAAATCTTTTGGTTAATATGTTTTGGACCTGAAGCATCAGCAGTAATAAATGGTAAATTAATTTCAGTAGAAACAGTAGAAGATAATTCAATCTTGGCCTTTTCAGCAGCTTCTCTAATACGTTGAACGGCCATTCTATCCTTTTGTAAATCAATACCAGATTCCTTCTTGAAAGCATCAACAATATATCTAACTAAAGAAATATCGAAATCTTCCCCACCTAAATGAGTATCACCATTAGTAGATTTAACTTCGAAAACACCAGCACCAATATCTAAAATAGAAATATCAAAAGTACCACCACCTAAATCGAAAACGGCAACAACTTGACCATCATTCTTTTCTAAACCATAAGCTAAAGCAGCAGCAGTAGGTTCGTTAACAACTCTTAAAACATTTAATCCAACAATCTTACCAGCATCCTTGGTAGCTTGTCTTTGAGCATCATTGAAATAAGCTGGACAAGTAACAACAGCAGAATTAATCTTCTTACCTAAGGCACCTTCAGCAGTTTCCTTCATTTTATTTAAAATGAAACCACCAATTTGTTGAGGAGAATATTGTTCACCTCTGGCTTCTAACCAAGCATCACCATTGTTATGTTTAACAATCTTGAATGGAACTTGATGAATATCTCTTTGAACTTCAACATCTTCATAACGACGACCAATTAAACGTTTAGTGGCAAATAAGGTGTTTTCTGGGTTAACAACAGCTTGACGTTTAGCTGGAATACCAACTAATCTTTCACCTTCCTTAGTGAAGGCAACAATTGATGGAGTAGTTCTACCACCTTCGGAATTTTCCAAGATTTTTGGAATTTTACCTTCCATAACAGCAACGGCTGAATTGGTAGTACCCAAATCAATACCAATGACTTGTCCAGTTGGAGCAGCAGTGGATTGAGCACGAACAAAAGTAGCAGCAAGTGCAGGTAAACGCAAGCTGGCGGTCTTGACAGAATTTCTAGCAGTCAACATGATTGATTGTGTTTAAAACTATATACAAAAAACTTGTTAAAGTGTTAAAAAGGGAAAAATGGGTGAAATTTAAATGTGAAATTTTTTGTCCCCGTTTATATGATGATGGTGAGCAAAAAGAAAGGAGGAGAAAATTTTTTTATTGTGGAATTTGCCGGATGGGTAAGCGCAGTTACCCGGAGTCCGAAATCAGATGCCGCCGGAAGATTCGAGAAAAAATGCTCAATCCAGTCACGTGTGGCAGATGGAAGCAGAAGTCAGTTATAAATTGATAACAATTGAAGAGAGTTAGGGAGTGGGTGAGGATGAAGAGGACGAGGGGTGGTAGTGGAGGGGAGGAAGGTGTGTAAAAGCACCCCTTTTATAGTAAGTTATTTTCAAGAGTTGAAAGTAACGGAATAGTTCCAACTTCGCCCCCCGGAGAAAACTTTGCGGCAATTTTTCTGGAAGGTGACTCAGTAGGATAAGATATGTACCTAGGCTAATTCGAAAGAGTTTGTTTAGAAAGTATAGCTTAACACTAGTTACGTTTCGCACTATATCCTCGGGTGGTTAGTTTCATGAAATAAATTTTCGATTAAACAAAATACTAATACTTAACAGTCTGAATTAAAAGTGACAAAAAAAACATACACAAAAAGTAAGTAAAATAAATTTATGTTTCTAAATCACTTGGTAAATTACCATTCATGACCCAAGTTAAAGATTTATCTCCTCTGAATTCTTCAATATATCCAATGATCTCTTCAACGGTTTTATTATATTTTATTGTGCCTCGATCAATTGCATCACATAATTTTTTTCTTCTTTGATATCGTTTAGACTCTTTTGATCTTGAACCACCTCGCCATTCTTGTTTACCATATTTCTCATCCATTTGACATAATGGTATTTGCCCCTTGAACCCCTTGGTGAATTCATCATAGATTTCCTTGACTGACATTGGATTGTGCAAGAAATCAACAATTATCTTTGGTTTCTTAGCAGAAGAAGTACCAGGAGTGGCGGTGTTAGGTGCTGAAGAAGGTGCAGTTTTTTGCTCTTGTTTGGCATCTAATCCGGCCTCTCTAGATTTCTTCTTGTTCGATTTCCTTTTTTTAGTGGGAGGTTGTTGTACCTGTTCTTGGGTATAACCAGCTTGCGCCGCAGCCGCAGCAACTGCAACTTGTTGTAAAGCGGGATCCATATTAGTTTCCACACGGCGTCTACCACCAACCGAAATACCTTGTGGTAATTGTTCAACCTGTCTTTGAACTTCATTAATTTGATCATGATCAACAACGTCGTCAGATATGCCTTGCAATAACACGTCATCATGATGTTGACGACGGTTCTTATCAAACACCATACCTGCCAATTTATCAATTTTTGATCCTTGGAAATCAACCACTTGTTTAAGGAAACTGATTTCTTCCATTAATCGATCAACCTTATCCCCAAGATATGCAATTGTATCAACTGAACCACCCACATGCTTTAACTCTGACGAAGAACCAGCAGAACTAGGTGTATTATTCACATTCATGATTTAATTTAGCTTCTGGTTTGACTATGGATATATATGTCGTTATGTTGCAAAACAAAGGTAAAATGTCGGCACACCTTGTGTCTCCTTTTTGGGGAACTATAAACAACTTAAGTCACAACAAAAAAAAGTCTTCTGAAATGCGCTGTCCTGCATAGTGTGTATTACTTTGAAATCTACACAACCTATTCTATATTAACCTCTTCCTCTTCTTGTTGTTCATAATCGTCCAATTCACTTATATTCTGGGTGAATGCATTTCCAAATAATGCCAACAATGCAACCGAACGACCATTTGAATGTATATAAATAACTCTACATTTCGCCGAATCTCCAAATACTTCATATGTAGCTTGACTTAATTGCTCAAGATTTGAACTTCTTGGTAAATAAAGCGCAATATTTTCACTATATTGTTTAATCTGGTTTAAAAATGAAACTATCGGGAAATATTCCATGGTATATAAATCAAAATGATCCCGATTGTAATTTGTCCCACCCCATGGCGGAGAAGAATATATGAAATCAAATGTTTTGGTTATTGGTTCGACTTTTAACTCGTCAGGGATCCAATCAGTTCCTTGACTAATTTCATTCCAATCGGCTTGTAATGTCCATATTTTATTTCGTACTCCATATATCTCGGCATTATGTTCCGTACAATATACATTAGTCAGATTGATATCGATGGCACCTACACTATTGAAATATTCAGCAAACTGAATTGTATTCCCACCTCCACCACAACATATATCAAGACATTTATTAGCTTCCGGAAGTAATTGATGAAATAGATTCGCGGTATATTTAGCTAATGATTCAGGAGTTACGGAAAACCAAAGTTCAGTAGTCATGTAAATTCCTTCATCAAATTTACTAAATAGGTCATAACGTCTATTCCAAAATTTTCGAAGGTTGGGAGGAAGGGTTGTTTTTGTATGCATTAGTAATTGATCTTCTTCATCATATTCTTTTTGATCGTAGTCGTATTCTTCTTCTTCAACAGTGGGTTGTTTTGTCTTTTTCTTGTTCTTCTTTTTGGGCTTTTTTTGTTTCTTCCTTTGCTTGGTAGTTACTACTGCGTCTGGTTCGGTTAGTTCTTTAACGATAATATCCATTTCAGGAGGTGAATCATCAACTTCTTCGCTGGTTCTTTTCATTGGATTGATTTAGTTAAATCTTGTTTTACCCTGAACCCTTTCTCGAGGGGAAAAAGTATAAAATTTTCAACCCCTCCGCGCGCCATCTCATTTGCACCCAAAAATAAATAAGAGCGAAAGCGAGGTGTTGAGTTGAACTTTCATCAAACTTCTATAACGCCCTGGTTTGGTTAAACTGATAGAGATACACTTACAAAAGTACAAGTTAAAACTGAAATTATATTACAAAAAGATACAAACTAAAATATGCACATCATTCATTCTATATCTTCCAGATCTTTCCTTCAGAAAGATAAAACTTATTATCATCCTCCATTTTCTTAAACCCAGCCTGGAGTTCTAACTCATCAAATACTTCCTCTTGAGGTAAATCTTGATTAACTGCAGTGACAACACTATCATAAGCCGCAGCACCACCTTCATTATCAAACAATCCTGATCTAGAAATTCTTGCCATTATTCTTTGGAAAGTATTAAATCTTTCACTTGATATCGTGGTGGTGTTTGTATTTGAAGGTATGTTCTGTAATGGTTGGGTTCTTGATATATGGAAATTATCTAATTCATCGCCTAATCCATCCTCATCACTTTCATCAACAGTTGGAGCTGGTTGTTGTCTTATTTGAGTTCTTAAGGCTCTTCTACTTGGAGTAGGCATGACTTCTGCTTCAGACTCAGTTTCTGAATCTTCTTCTTCATCGTCAAGTTCTTCTTCTTGTTGTTCCCCTTCAGTTGTCTTTCTCTTCTTGGATGACTTCTTCTTGGAAACTTCTTTAAACAAGGCAAATCTTAGCAATTCTTCAGCTACTTTGGCATCCTTAACATCTACAGTCTTGGATAATCGAACTTTAGCATGGGCAGTAGCTAACCGAATAAGAGTTTCCAAAGTTCTAGCGGTGATTGGAGCAGTATTTCTCTGATTATTTCCAATCAAATCGTTTCTTAATGATGAATAAGTCTTGACAATATGATCGGAAGCAGATTTAGTTAACACGGGTTTTATTCTTTGTTTGGCATATTGGATATATTTCTTCAAAAACGGAATCGAAAGAATCATAGGGGTTTTCTTGTTACTTCCACTTGCGTGTTGAACACCAGAGTGTAATAACGAGTTGAATTTCTCGTATATTGGTTGTTGTAATAATTCTTGTTCATTTGTTTCATCATCACCTACTGCTAAAGTCACACTAGACTTCTCTCTAATTGGTTCACCTTCCATTAATCCAGGAGTAATAAATCTGTGCATTCTTAAAACATGTTCGGAAATAATTCTATCTTTGGTAGGATTTACATCGTCGGTCACCACAAACAATAAATCAAATCTTGATAATAAAGAATCAGGTAATGCAATATTCTTATGTGGATCTTTATGAACGTCATATTGTCCAAACACAGGATTTGCCGCAGCAATCACGGAACATCTTGCATTTAAGGAAGTATGAATACCAGCTTTGGCAATTGTTACAGTTTGTTGTTCCATAACTTCATGGATTGCCACACGATCAATATCGGACATTTTATCAAATTCATCAATACATACAATACCTCGATCAGCCAACACCATAGCACCAGCTTCTAACCTACGCTCACCAGTTTCTTTATCGGAAGTAACTGCTGCGGTTAAACCTACCCCGGAAGAACCTCTACCAGTAGTGGCGATTGCCAAAGACGCAGTATTAAGTACAAATCTTAAAATTTGAGATTTTGCCGTAGATGGATCACCAACCATTAAAATATTAATATCACCTCTTAAATGAGTACCATTGTCTAAATTCTTCTCAACCCCACCCATCATCATTAGCAAAACTGCCTTTTTAATATATTCAAATCCATAAATTGAAGGAGCCAATGAAGTAGAAAGAATATCGAAAATCTTTTTATCCTTGGAAATCTTGTTGATATTTCTAATATCTTGATCAGTTAATTTTTCCTGTTGAGCAACACCTGTGGATCTGGCATGCAATGGATAAATTGAATTACACAAAATAATTGTCTTGAATGAAGAACTACTATTTCCTGCTCCTCCAAGGGCACGGTATACCCCAACAATTTGCACTCTATCACCTGGTTTAGCCAAATCTACTAAATCATCATCTAATACAACATCAACTGAACGAGGTAATTGACCGGCGGGAGCAGTTTCTGGCATTTCCTGCACCGAAATTTTTTGATGGTCTCGATAAGTAGAATATCCATATTCAGTAGTTAATTTGTTTCCTTCCATATCTTCACTTGGATATATAGCAGCAGTTGAAATTGGGTCAAATGAAGTAGTTTGATCACGATACTCTCTAGCGTAGAATCTACCCGTGGTATCAGCATAATGTACCGATCTAATAACTTTAGGACGGACCAAGGAAGCACGCGTGACAATCCCTTCAATCGACACCATTTGAGAAAGATATGAAGAATCAATTGACCTGGGGTTAACCAGATGAGATCCAAATGCACCCTTGAAGGATAAATAATATTGTTGATTTTGAAAATCGAAATCTTGAGGGAAACTTGGATCATTTGGATCGTATATTGTCAAGACAGTATCACGTAATGCTCGTTCACAAGCAGGTAAGAAATCTCCAGGAGTATTGAGTAAACCCGACCAGAATTCCCGATCAAAATCCCGGATTTCATCAATTGATACATTTAATCGATATTTACTTTTGATTAACATATCTTTAATTTGTGCTCGATAATCAATACCATGGTTACTATCTATTCTATCCAAGAATTCTTGAAATCTTCGAACTCGATCACCAAAAATGGCATCTACTGGAAGGTCAGTCTGTGTAGTGTCATCCATTTATAACAATTTAAAAGCGAAAGACAGTAAGTTAAAGTAAGTTAAACAAGAAGAAGAAGTAGCCGAATAAATTTCAAAAAATGGCACCAAAATTGAGGATTTTTAAATTAGGGACAAAAAAAAAATAATAGAAAAAACGCGCGCGTCAATTTTTAATTACATTTCCCAATTGGGAATAATTGTCTGTATATCTGACTTCGACTGACTTGACTATACACATCTATATTGTCCAACCTGGAAGTAATACTCTCTTATTAGGTTCCTGCTCTTTCTGTTCAAACAACAGATCAAATTCTTCAAATTCTAAAGCTGCCAATGCCTTGTATCTTCTTGTACTTTCACTTTGTAAAAGACTAATATAACTCCAATCTAAGAAATCTTCCATATTATAACTATGTTTTCTAAATGGTTCAGCAAATATCTTGGCCAAAGTAGCGATATTTGGATGATAATGACTCATTAAAGTTTCTAATTCCCATAATGAAGACCCAATTGCTTGGGTATTCATAGGATTCTTTTCTTCAACATCAAATGGATCAGTATAACCTTGTTTCATGTCTGGATTATGTAACATTATCATACATGTTGGATGCCTCTTTAATAAATTATATATAAATGGAATAATAATAACCACTCCGGAAGCACTTGAAGTTATTGATAATCTCGCCAACTTCTTTATGAATGAAGCAACTAAATTCCCCGATAAATGAGTTGAAGAAAGAAACAAGTCACATAATCGGAAAAACCTTGATCTATACCTGGTATATAACAACTTCGGTGTCAATAATGAGTATAATTTAGTATAGAAATCAGGGTATTCAAGGTTATATTGTTTCATTAACTCATACAACGAATTTAACGCAAGAATAGGCACAATTAAATCATCACTAACATTATATGAATCAGTCAAGAAATCCATAAGACCCTGAGGTTGTGACATATACGGAATAATTCTCTTGTGGAGTATAAGTAAGATTGATTTGTATTGACTGGTGGTTAAAGGGTATGACAAAAGGGTTATTATACATTTTTGATATTGTGTCTTAAATGTAGTTGGTTTATATGCAATAGAAGGTAATTTACCACCAATCCAACTGGGTTGTTCTTCCAAGTTCTCGTCAAGTAATAACCCATTAGCAATAAGTGAGTAAAAGTTGTTTACTATAGTTTGTAATTGTTCTTCACTCTCACTGCTCTTCCACTCTTGTAATACTTCATTTATAATATTAAACAAATAAAATTGTAAATCCCAATTAGATTTGAATATTTGAACAAACTCCAACACGACAAATTGATTTGAACTGAGTAACATTGATTCAATCAATTGTTTATAAGTGACATTAGGGAAGTATAGATCCGCCACATTTGATTTCATATATTGACTTTCAAGTTTAATTAAATTCAAATAAATTTCCAACACATCCAATTGGATCGAAGTTTCAAATGACAACTGGTCAGTTATATATTGACAAATTATACTCTTAAAATTGGAATATTTATCCAAGATCCAATTTACAGCCATTTTCTTCTTTTCATCATACGACTTTTTAGGAATCATTTGACCATCTTTAAGAAGTTTCAGGAAACTAGTGAATAAAACAACCGCTACTTTCCTACCAACTGATTCAACATCAATATCGTCTTTGTTATTTAACATTTCTTTGACTTTGTTGAATTGTTCCAACAATATAACCAAGTTATTAACCTTGGTTGAGGCTATTATCTCATCTCCAAGAGCTTGCACTTCATCTGTAGACAAGAGAACAGGTTTAATTTGTTCCTTGGCAACTTTCTTTGACTTTTTAGATGCTCCTACTGAAGTACCAGCTTTTCTTTTAGGTGCCATTATACTTCTAGTTTACACTATTAACCCTAACTAAACCTACCTTCTGAAAAAAAAATACATACTAGAGATGACTTGGGTCTATATGCAGCACTGATAGTTTCAATATATTACCCGGACAAATCACTATTTTTTCTTCGCTATAAAAGACATTGAAGCGAGTAAAAAATTTATTAGGATTTCTTCTTTTCTCTATATGAACCTTCCAAGTTTTATACTTACATGATGAAATCTCGCGTAATATCATTTTGACAATTCCCTTCCGAAGTTGAGTTGTTCTTATGGACGATTCCTTTGGAAAATTTACTTCCTTTTGGGAGTAATGGGTTTTATATGGTGATGGGTGTCTGGCGCAACAATTCTTGTTACTTAATTGTACGGACGCTTTAAGAGAAATTCTGACCCAATGCTATAAATCTTGATTAGGTTTGTACAATTTGTATCATTTACTCTACTTTACTCTTTACGAATCTGAAGTAAGCCGAATGAATCACTTCGTGGATTATATACTACCAATTGATCCTACATTGTATACATATCGGCCCATACAGTGGTGATGTGTTTCTCATTAAACGATCACGCCAGGTATATTTGCCTAGGTTTGAAGTAAGATGTCTAAGTTATTGCGAAATATTTACAGAACTATGGCTAGAATGTTCGTTTACTCTTACGTTATACTGAATGTATCTTTTATATTTGGATTACACCTTGAACTCTGTTTTCTTCACACGCTTTAATACAATGATACTTTGATAATAATTTATTTGCCCAAACACTAAAATATACATTTATACAAATACAAATGTAACCCCCGACTAATACACAATATAAACTGAGATTAAATAAAAGTTTCATAAGGAACAGGAGCTAAAGTTTGAGGAACATTACCTTCAGTAGTAATAATTCTTGAACCTCTTGGTTTAGCAGGTTGTCTCTTTAAGTTAACTTGTTCACCCTTGGCCTTAGCTTCAGCCTTAGCAGCAGCATTTGATTTAACTCTATTTAAGAATTCTTGACGACAAGCAGAATGTTTAACATGTTCAACTCTTAAATTGACTCTCTTTTCAAGATATCTGTTACCAACAACTTTATTAATAATAACACCTACTGATGATTTGGTGACATTATAAACAATACCAGTCTTACCATGGTAATATTTGTGGGGCATACCCTTTTGAATTGACCCATTGGCTTTGATATCAACAATATCTCCGACTTTGTAGATCTTCAAGTAGGTGGATAATGCAATGGCTCCATGTTTCTTAAAGTCACGTTGGAAGGCGTAACGAGTACCTGATCTATAACCACGACTATTGAGGTGTTAGTATTGACGTTTCTTTGGTCTGGACAATTTTGCCTGACCCGCTTCTCCTATCAAAAGGACAAACGGCAAGCGTCTGCTATATTGACATCATTTACATACGATTTACCCATTGTATATGTTTATTATTCTTAATCAATATCTCTCTATATTGCAACTGGTTTTTCAAAGGTCTGAAAATTTTCGAGTGAGTTGGTTGGTAAAAATCGCAATCACGTGCGGAAAATAGAAAAAGGGTTGGTGCCCTAATAGACTTTAAAAAGTCTTCGCTTCCATCTTGCCCCCCTGGAATGGATATTTGTATAACAAGGAGAAGAGATGGTTAATACGTATAATTAAAGTGTTTATACATTCCTTATACTACAAATTCAATTTTGTTTGTGGATGAATTATTACTAAATTCGGGGAAAATTAGGTTTTCTATACTTTCCAACATCTCCTAAAATCTGAAAATCAAACAGAAATTCCTTGGTATATATATCTAGATTTCATTCCCGAATACCTTCTCTTGCAGAGAACAAGCACTACCTTGTAAGACATAGTTCTTGTAGTTTCCTAAATCTGGTAGCACCCTTGATTTAATTTTAGGTATATTAATTACGAGAAGGTTACGTAATACTCCCGTAGTCCCGCGTCTTCCTCCCCTCAATTTAGAACAAATTTATATTAGTCTTTTCTTGTTGTTTTCAACTTTTTCTTGGATCTTGGCTTGTTTATATATAAAAACAACAGACATTATCATCAAACCGTCAGCTGAGTGTCGCGTCAAATACTCGTACTGTCAGATTTTGTGTCTTTTTTTTTAATTAGTCCCTCGGAATTATAAACAAATAAACGAAGATCATAGACAAACGGCTCATAACGCACATGCAACGATCGACATTCTAACTCCTAACACCCCGCACAGAACTATTGAAAACCCCCCCAAATCCAAAGATTTTCAAATACCTTCTTTTGTATATTACAACACACCAAGTATGGCCAATCAGTTCACTCCTCAGGAGAAACAAGTCCGCAATAGTTCCAAATTCACCAAATGGATCATCATAATAATCAGTTCCATAGGTTCTTTCCTTTTCGTTAGTATTCTTTCTCATGGTGCCATATTCTATCATTGGTATCATAAACTCACGGGGAAGGAAAAATTCAATGAACCTATAGATATTGATTCTGCTAATGGTTATAAACCTCGTAAGGCCTATGAAGATACCAAGTCCATGAAGCCAACTACCGATCTTAGATATTATGCCCAAGCTATGAAGTTAGATTTGCAAGAATATAGAATTACTACTCCTGATGGTTATATCCTTACCTTACATCGATTAATCGACCCCCTGGAAACTACCGAGGCTCGGGATCTCCGGAAACCATTTCTTTTACAGCATGGATTACTTTCATGTTCTGGATCGTATATGACCAGTGGTCGGAATTCAATGGCGTACTATTTAGTAGAACAAGGGTATGATGTATGGTTGGGAAACAATCGTTCTTGGTTTGAAGCAGTTCATACATTTTATGAAGGGAATTTATATAATAATGAACAATACTGGGATTGGGGGATGACAGATTTGGCCTATTATGATTTGCCAACAATTATTGAAAATGTATTACTGCATAAACCACATCATGATAAATTGGCATTGGCTGGACACCTGCAAGGTGGATTACAATCATTTATAATGTTTAGAAATGAAGAAATGCAACATGTCAGTGAGAAAGTTGAACATTTCTTTGGATTGGCGCCTGCTGTTTACCCTGGAGTACAATTCCACCAAGGTTTTCTTAAATTTTTGGGGAATAGAAGTAGAACAGGTTGGTTATTTCTTTTTGGAGCTTGTGCGTTTTTAAGAAATTTATGTTATCTTAGAATTAAAATTGGTGAAACTTGGTTATTTGGAAAAATAGCTTATTATTTGTTTAAATATTTATTTGGTTGGAATGCTAGAAATTGGGGTAAGGATAAAAAAGTTTGGCATTTTTGTTTTATATTTAATGTAACTTATGTTTCTGTTAAATTAATGAATTATTATTGTGCCAAATTTCATGATAATGGATTTGCCGCTACTTTACAACCTAAAAAACTGTATGAAATTGGTGAGAATCATAGTGTCAATTCGAAACTTTTCAAAGAAGGTCCTCAAGCGTTTTTCCCATTTAAACAATCATGGTTTGAAAATTGTAGAGTCAAAGTCCCCATGATGATATTCACTGGTGAGATTGATTATTTGGTTGATGGAAATAGATTGATTTCTCATATGAAGAATTTTGAACCAGATTATATCGAGGGAGAGAATTTTGATTTTGTTGATATTGCAATGTATAATCATTTAGATGTTATTTGGGCCGAAGATTTAATTGGACATATTGGA
This sequence comes from Spathaspora girioi, assembly GCA_001657455.1. Taxonomy (NCBI): domain Eukaryota; kingdom Fungi; phylum Ascomycota; class Pichiomycetes; order Serinales; family Debaryomycetaceae; genus Spathaspora; species Spathaspora girioi. The sequence continues at coordinate 5,728 of LQMS01002371.1, read as the reverse complement.
TATAGAATGGTGGAAAAGTTGAAACATTCAACTTTCAAGTTTGAAGAAAAAGAACAGAACCCGATTGTGGCTGGATCAAGCTCTCCAGAAAGTGCCACTATTGAAAAGGAAAAGTTGATGGCTGGGGAACAACCAGAGTTAATACCTGATGTATTATCACCGAATTTAGTAACGGTACATGCGTAATCACAAACTACTTAGATCTTTTTAACCACAAACAAACAAACAAGCAAGAGGATGCTCTAGTATTTCAAGAATTAATAAATAATATGTAGTCAATCGACAACTTGTATGATTAGAGCAATATATGTAGATTTCGGCTTTACTTTACGTAAAGGAGTGAGTTGTCTACTTGGGTTCAAAATTGGTTGAGTGGTTCCAGAGGTGAGGTTCTTTTGGGGGACTTGTAATTGGCTTCTATGGGACACCGGAACACGCCCTGGGAAAGAACAGGATACGAGCCCACACTCAGTACCATGGACCGGGTCGGCTCAACACCTAAATAATTCCTTCCTGATTCAAGAATTAATAAATAATCAATTAACTTTATCACAAGCTAAATTTCATATTATGTAACGTTTCATAACTACTTACCTAATATTGTATCATTCTAATTAAATGGCAGGTTGTCATGTGATAGGTTTTAAATTTCTTTTGCAGCTAATTTTTTTTCGCTTTGAATGACCTAATTAAAATCTCGAAATCGTTGAAGAATGGATGTATGGCCACGGTAATTGACGGATAAATTATTTTTAAACTAAACTCTCGATGTTTACCTATTTGTGGTAAAAAATAAGGGTTTTTTGGTATTGCTTCGCTCCGAGAAATATTTAAGAGGTATGACCCCAGGATTTTTAACAATATAAATATTATTTTGCCACATAACAACTAGATACGCACGTTTAGAGGGGTATTTATAACACAGGGGGTTATTCCCTTTTTTTGACACTCACACAGATTTGCTAATCAAATATTGCATTTACAAGAAGACACAGAGGTCCGTAATAATACAATGATTCAAATAACACAGAAACCTATTCCGATATGGTTAGATTGCGACCCAGGAAACGATGATGTCTTTGCCATGCTCCTAGTATTGTTCCATCCTCGATTTAATTTATTAGGTATAAGTACCGTACATGGAAATGCTCCCTTACATATGACAACACATAACACCTTGGGAATATTAGATTTATTACAAGTTTATAATGTCAAAGTGTACTCCGGATCGCTGAAGCCGTTACTAATCCCACCACATTTCGCATTTGGTATTCATGGAACCACCGGACTTGGTGGGGTGACCTTGCCGAAAAAAACAATTAATCAAGTTTCAAAGGATATGGACTATATTGAAGCTATTAGATTGGCGATTTTAGAGAATGAAGGAGAGATTTGCTTGGTATGTACTGGGACATTAACTAATATTTCTAAACTAATTGCAAAATATCCTGAACTAAAGGAGAAAATTAAATACATTGCAATTATGGGTGGAGGGTTTAATTTCGGGAATGTTACTCCCTATGCGGAATTTAATTTCCATACTGACCCTCATGCTGCCGAAGCAGTTATTCAAGAGTTTGGAAATAAAATCATATTAACTCCGTTGAACTTGACTCATACTGTTGTTGCCACGGAATATGTCCGAAATCAAATATATGATAAAAATAAACGATCAAGTAGTATTCGAAAAATTTTCCATGATATTTTGATGTTTTATGGGAAAGCGTATGCTGAGAATTTTGGGATGAAACATGGACCTCCATTACATGACCCATTGGCGTTATATAGTCTTTTACCGTTTGTGGATGATTCATTTGAAGAGTATGGATATAAGTATGTCCAACAGCCGATCAGTATTATTTTAGATGGTGAACACCAGGGAGAGACTGTGATAAACGAAAAGAAAAATGAAGCATCAGGAGTATTTATTGGTACTCAAGTTGATAGTGAAAAGTTTTGGGAAAGTATATTAATTGCTCTTAAAAATGCCGAAGTACATATAGAAGTATAGAAAAATACAACATTTCTTTTAAAAGTCGGCCCCTTCTTCTTCAACAGGTACCGTGAATGCACCAGCCAAATAAATAGCAGGTTCTTTAACATTATGATGTTGATAACTTAAAACCCCAACCCCACCAGCATCCAACATTAATTGAGGGTTGCAACTTAATTCTCTTTCAACCCACCTAGCACAGAAACATCTCAAGATATGACCATGAGCAATAACAATGACATCCGAAGCTTCATTATTTTCAAGCGATTTAGCATGGATGGCATGAATCTTGGATATGAATCTATCTAATCTTGCTTTAACTTGGTTATGATCTTCACCATTCTCGCACCCATCTCTAAAGATATTCCATTTATCACCTGGGGCTAAATGTTGATCTAAACCTCGGGATTTTCTTAATTCGATGATTTCATTTGTCTTCAATCCTTCATAATCTCCATATTCCCATTCACGAATATCTTCATCAATAACAATTGGAATTTGTTCTTTAACTGCAGGATCAACTTTTTCTAATAATAATTCAGCAGTATGTCTTGCTCTTAATCTCGGAGAAACAAAAATATGAGTGATACTTTTAGGTTTGATCATATTAGTGAATCCATTTCCAATTAAATGAGTTCCAGTATTTCTCATTTGTTTTACTCCGAAGTCAGTTAAATCAAGGTCGGTACGGGATGTATGTTGTCCTGATTTGGACCATTCGGTTTGTCCATGACGGACAAAGATTACTCTTGGGCAAGGAGCTTTAGTCATTGGTGGTAGATTTGTAGTCAAAAAGAGAGGAATGCTTGTCAATTGATGGGAAAGTCAAGAGTATTTATGTGAAAAACACACTGCATCGTGGTAAAATTTCGGAACAATGGGACAGAAGGTCAAGAAAATCCTCATTCCACGCTCAAAGTGCAACATCTAAATTTACTAATGACTTAATAAAAGGACAAAAAAATAAAAATTAACTATACGAGTTAAATTATTAAAGATTGAATTTGCGGAGTTGGGAAAACAAGGGAATATAAGAATTACGTAATAAAGAAATGCAAAAAAATTATAAGGGGAGAGTGTGAAGGAGAGATATGGATAATAGCATTGGAGGAATCAATTAATAGAGGGGAAAGTACCCCAGAACAATACCTACAATCGATCTGACAGGATCCACCCAGATACATCTTTATTTGAATACTACGAGGTACCATCTGACAAGATTTTCGTCTGACTAATTAAATATGCTAAAATTCTATGTTTGTGCTATTCTACTTCTTTGTCCCTAGGCTTTCGGTAAGTGTAAAAGATTACCCTACGCCTGCAATTCGTCAGATTGATCTTCTCCATGAATAATCTCTATATTTCCTGAAATATATCGCTTGATGAAATAACAGTTATTATTCAAAATAATTGTATTCAATCGAGGGAACTTTTCTTCGTTCACAATTTGTTCGACTAATTCCCTGTATTGTATCCGATATTTCTTTTCAGTTTCATACTTGTAAATCCTATCTACGCATCCAAGTCCCAAGTAATGAAAGATAGTCTCCAGTGGACATAATGTAATTAATGAGTTCCCTTGATGACCTATAAGCTTCATGAGTTGAACGTAGTTGAACAAATCTGATTGGTTTGCCATTGCTTGAGTATCATGCAAACACAAAAATGTCAAACTATTCGGGGGTAAAATTCTAGTAATTCTATAAAGAGTATTTGGTTTCCCATATAAAAATAAGCGTTTGAGATTCAGCAAATGAGATATTAGTAGTTCCAAATCTGAACATTTCAACTTGGTAATCGGTCTAAAGCCAAAACTTTCAATCAGCTCAAAATTGAAAATCTCTTTTAATCCCAAGTGCAAGACTAATGTTGCTTCACTCGTTGAGCATTTTTCTAAAAATAATTCCTTGATTTTTAAATGTGATATACCCGAAGATTGGAACTTAGTGAGAATTTCTGGGGTCACTTGAGATATATATAGTGCTTCCAAACCCTGCAAGCGGGAGATTATCGGCAACAAACTTGTAGAGTAATATGAGATATCCAACTGTTTAATTGAGTGATTTGTGCCAGTTACTTCATGGTTAAAAAGGTCGCAATTGTCGGTATTAAGTTCCATACCCAGCACATCCAGTATATCTAGCTTGGTGAATTTAGTCAAATCAGTTTCATACTCAAGAGTAATAGCTACCCAAGGAAGTTCTGCCTTTAACTTTTCATAGACAATTGGTTTAAAACTATTAATCACTATTTCTTTTATCAAGTGAATATTTGAACCACGCTGCCGAATCATTGTAATAAAGCTGTCAATTGAATTGATGATTGTATACTTAATATAAAAGGGACTATATATATAACCCCAAGTAGCGATCTCAGAACAATCGCTTGCATTATTAATGTATACTGAATGGTATAATTTAGCAAGTCCCAAAGTATGTAATTCTTTGTTTACTTTTAATACCAGAAGAACATCTACTTGGTTAAGAAGACCAAAGATTTGAGAAATAATCTCATTTGGTAATTCTAATATTGAAGAATAACCACCGGTACGTTCAAGTTGATGATACTCCATAGATGTTTCAATGCTGGAAGCACTGTTCTAACATAAATTCAGACTTGATTATTTCTGGGGATATTTCTAAGGGGCGCGCGCTAGTTCATATGTATGGATGTAATTTAAAATACTGGTAGCATATCGGGTTGACTTAATTAGGTTAAATATTTCTCTTAACCCTTCTAAATACTCCAATTGAAATTTCTAATATACAACTAATTTATCGTCCAATCGCTTAGCAACTCTAATGAAACATGCGCTTTTCTAAATTCACGCCAATATATTGTCATATTTTTGTCAAAAGAACACAAGAGATTAGCCAATTGAGAGCATAATCGTGAAACTAAAAACTTCGAGAAAGACTAAAAGTATTCATCCAATTATAAATAAACCAGACAACTACTTGAATTTTAAAAAACATTATATATATACTTGGGTTAATGTTGAAATTAATTATTTTGCAGCTCCCTAGGTCATAATCCGGGTAACATAGCTAAAGAGATTTTTGTTTTTCTTCAAGCAATTACAGATATTGAAAATTTTAATATATGATGCAAAGGTACACTAATTAAACACTCTAGTACATACACATATATATATCCCTCATCACACTTAAAATGTCATCTAAACAAGAACTCCAACGAATGATAGTATCGGTATTGAAGACCTTACCCAAGGAAAGACTCGCGCATTATTCTTCATTCAAACAAACTCAACTTGAAAGATTTCAAGATTCAAAAATAATAGAAAATATAAGTGAAGACGATTTAAAATTACAATATATTGCATTAAGAGAATTAGTTAATGACAAATATAAGAATTATTATAAACTAGATGACAAATTATTGAAACCTAAGGGGAATCCGGAATATTATGATCGGTTATTAAAGGAGATTAAAGGGGATGGAAAGGAAACATTATTGACTGCTATGAGAACTGTGGTTTTTGGAAAGTAATTATATTACTACCTTGTATATATGAATATAATTATATTTGTTTAAAATAAATGTGACTCTAAATTTGAATATTTAAAGTATAGTCTTCCAGTTAGGGCCAAGAAATGACAGGTAATTAAAACACGTGCAAGTATCATTCGATTTCACAAACGGTCATCGAACATGTTGTTGAGTTTTATCTGTTCGAGCGCATCACGTGGTTAGTTGTGAAATGCGGGTAAGTAT